>VNKC01001577.1:0-75437 GCA_008042775.1 Drosophila pectinifera | reverse complement strand
GCGAGCGCCGCTTTTTGGGGGTTGCAGCGCTGACCAACATCTGTCGTCGTCCTGCTCCTGACCCCTACACGCCGGGCGGCACATGCGTTTAATCGATATGTCAGGTGGTGGCGCGTTGCCCGCTGTTGGCCAAAACAAACCACTTGGCCCAGACGAGAACGGGGACTCAGTGCCTTTCGGAAATCAGCAGGCTATGGCAGGGCAGTCGGTTCGGAAACTATCTAGATGAGTGCCCAATCTTAAGCTATTATGGATTTATGTCTCAAGGGCTCGCAGGTAGGTGTCCCACCTCCCCAGTTCCTCGAAGGATTGCCTCTAAAGCCAGATCTTCGGGTCGCAGATAAACCTCGCCACACGACAGAAAACGAAGCCCAAGTACACCAGTCGCTCGCTGACGACTCTCCACAATCCGTGTCCCCATTTCCGGCCGCGCTCAGCGAACTTCCTGCAGCAGCGCAGTCGCTCCTCGCCCTTTCTGGGGCGACCTCAGTCCGCGGACCCCAAGTTCGGTCGTCGGCAGAGCCTCTACTTTGGCGACAGGGAGCTCCGGCACAGCGGCAAGGTGAGTAGTGGGCGGCTTAGGTAACCAGTGTGTACCTCGCATCCTTTCCAGCGTCAAGTCTCGTCCAACGACCTGCTGAAGTCGCTGCTAGAGGAGCCCATCAAGCGGAGCTGGCTGTGCCGCAGCACCTGCAACTCCTCCGAGTCGGACTTCTCGCTGCACAAACGCACCCCCGACAGCAGCGAGGAGGGGGAGCAGCAGCTGGAGCGGTTCCTGGTCACCATGCCGGGCAGCGACAAGGGTAAGTCCTCGTACAGCTCCTACTCGGGTCAGCAGGGCCTCAGCAATGGGGCGTTACTGCAGCGCACCGCCAAGCCTGATCTGCCGGGAAGGGTGTCCTTCAGCAAGCCGAATATGCACGCCGACTTGGACTCCAGTGACTGTGACAACGACAAACAGGAACCGCGTCCCAGCATCTCGGCCCCGGGTCCTCTAACTCTGCCCAGCTTCCTGAGCAAGGCGGAAGTGACTGATCCGGCTGGCCAGAAGAAGTCCGTCCACTTTGGCTCCACTGCCGCCGAGGGAGAGGTCCTGGCGGAGACCTACGAGTACCCCAAGTGTCCCTCGGAGAACTGCACTTGCAGCACCCGATCCTCTTCCACGACGAGCACCAACGAAGCCTCTTCTTCGGAGCTCAAGTGTGCCTGCGATGCCCCGAGCTGTCGCTTCGCGGAGGTCACCTCCCATCTGGAAGCTCCACTTCCGCTTCCGCCTGCTCCCAATCTGC
This sequence comes from Drosophila pectinifera, assembly GCA_008042775.1. Lineage (NCBI taxonomy): Eukaryota > Metazoa > Arthropoda > Insecta > Diptera > Drosophilidae > Drosophila > Drosophila pectinifera. Next base: position 74,148 of record VNKC01001577.1, on the reverse strand, counting down.
AAAAGGCCCCCACGCCAGAGCTGAATGTGATCAGGGAGTACAAGCAGGCTGTGGGCAGTGTCCAGGTGGTGAAGAACCACTTGGGACCGGAGCCCCTGAATAACATCGAACCTCTGCCAGATTATCTGGGCAAGTACGGCTCCCCTTCGAAGGAGAAGCAGAACAATCTGTCCGAGTCCAAGAACCTGGTCTCCTCCAGCAGTGCTTCTGCCAACAACAGCAGTGCCTCCTACCGAGTGACTTCCAATCCAGTTCCAAGGAACTTTGGGGCCGAAAACAACTTCCTGCCCGCCGTGCAGGAGGACCGGCGAGCCTTCGGCACCACCAGCTCCGACTCGGTCATCAACAACTACCTCAAGGTGGCCTCGGCGCCTCCTTTCGTGGGCAAGAAGAAGGAGAACGTGAAGCCCGCCAGTGCGGATCCCATTACCAGGAGCAGCAAGGCCAAGCCGACGGTCAAGATGGCGAGCATCCCGGTGACAGCTCCCCAGGGAAAGCTGAAGAAGGCCATCAGTGTGGGCAGCCTGCGGGAGGAGCGCAAGCTCTCCGAATACAATCTGGACAAGGTGGACAGCTGGATGAGCATGCAGGAGCAGAAGCAGTTCGATGAGAAGCACAAGCAGGGACTGGAGGACCCGGACGAGGCCCAGGACAACGACAGCGCTTCCCAGCTCTCCCTGAAGTCGAACGAGGACTCCAGGGACTCTACCTACGACGAAATAGTGTCCGTCATCAAGGAGATTGAGGAGGACAAGAAGAGGGGTGAGTAATGGGAGATATATCCTCTCTTCCCAGTAACTATATTGCTTTCCAGACAACTTCTCCGAGCGCCTTCCCAGTGAAGTTGGGAGCCTGAAGTTGGATTCGCGATGTGAGACCGCCGAAACGGTGACCCTCAGCGAGGGTGCAGTTCCCGAGACCGGAGATAAATACAAGTAAGGATTAGGCCTGGGATTATATGCATCCTAACTCGAAGTAAACCCCATTCTACAGAGACATCTTGGCCTACCTGAACAATGTGGAGAGCAGCTGCGACAAGACGCTGATGGAAACACGACGCTCCATCCCGGAGAGCACCAGATCCGAGGTGGAGTTTGTGGTGGAGCCCGATGTCACCGACGAGGTGCCCAAGTGCGTACATCACAGAGTGCACCGAAGTTATTCGGAGATAAGTAACCCCATTCCACACTCCCATCCAGGTTATCCGAGCTGCTCATGCTGCCAAATCACCAGCTGGCCAGGAGGGTCATTGCTCTGAGCCTGCGGGCCAATGAGCTGGCCAACGCCATCCACATGTCCAAGGAGCACGTCCTTCAGCTGCGCGGCGAGAAGCAGAAGAGCCTGCGGGCCGAGAAGTCCAATGGTGCCGCCAAGCTTCGGGATCAGAAGAAGCACTACGAGGAGGTGGTGACCCGGCACCAGGGATTCATCGAGCAGCTGCTCAAGGACAAGGGCTCCCTCTGCGAGAAGGTGGCGGCCCTTACCCGTCGTCTGGAGAGCCAGAACCAGGCCTGGGAGCACCGCCTGGAAACGGAGCTGGCCAGAACCAAGGAGACCACAATGGCGGGCGAGAAGATCCGACGAGAGCGTTGGGTGCGCGAGAACACCAAGAAGATCAAGGTAAGGGGGATTTAAGGGGCTTATTTCGTTCCTGAATTAATCGTTATCCCTCCCAGGAGCTCACGGTGAAGGGCCTGGAGGCGGAGATCAACAAGATGACCTGCGACCACCAGCGGCAGGTCACCGAGCTGAAGCGCGCCCACCAGATGCAGTTGCTCGACGCCCTGGAGGAGGCGCGCACGAAGCACGAGCAGATCGAGACGGGAATCCGCGAGAGCTGCGCCCAGGACCGCGAGGCCGTGATCGAAAAGGAGCGAACGGCCATCCGGGAGCGATTCGAGCGCCAGCTGGAGGAGGAGCAGCGGGCTCAGGCCGATCAGCGCCAAAAGATGGCCGAGGAGTTCGCCGCCGAGCGGGAGCGCCTGCAGACGGAGCTCCGGCAGCGGGAGTCCGATCACCAGGTGCGCCGGCAGGAGGCGTTGCGGGAGCAGGAGCAGGAACTGGAGCAGGCCAAGTTCGAGATGCAGGAGCGGATGGCCAAGCAGGAGGAAAAGTACCAGAACCGCATCAACACCATTGAGCAGCAGTACCAGGCGGACTTCGAGCTCTGGAAGGCGGAGCATGAGAACAAGGCCAAGCTGGCCCAGGCGGAGAAGGAGAACGCCATCCGGCAGCACTATCGGGCGGAGAGGGATCGCCAGCTGGACGAGCTGGTGGTGCGCATGGAGGCCGATGCCCTGCAGCATGGCGAGGAGCACGAGCAGAAGATTGGGTGAGTATTCAAGAAAAACTGAGAAGAACTGATTCATTATTTGAATAATACTTCATATTCACCAAACCCATCTAGTCGCCTCAAGGAGAAGTACGAGAAGGACCTGGCGCTGGCCGAGAGTGTGGAGAAGTCGCTGCGGGAGAAGTACGCGGAGACGCGTGGCAAACTGGCGGAGGCCGATGCCCAGGTGCGGAACAGCCAGGCAGAGGTGCAGCAGCTCCAGCTGGAGCTTGGCCACAGCAAGAAAATGTGCGGCGACATCATCAGCGAGCGGGACAGGCTGCGGGACAACCTCAACGCGGACATCCAGGCCGAGTTGGCCGTCCTAAACGAGCGGCACAAGCAGGAGATGGATCAGCTCCAGAAGCGGGTTCACCACACCATCCAGCGGCAGGAGGAAACTATTGAGATCCTGAAGGGTGACAACGATGCCCTGAGGCAGCAGTGCCTTAAATTGAATGCGGTTATAAGGCAGCAGCGAAAGGATTACTGCGTCAAATAAATGCAATTTGCATTCTAAAATGTAGGCTTTACAAATATATAAGGAACCTCCAAGCTCAAGAGTGGCTAAATATAAGTGACAAATTAACTCTAGTTTCGAAAAGAAACATGAATGTTTATAAAGGGAAATAAGCTAAAAAGGAAATCTCTATTTTTATATCAGAATACGGTGTACGCATGTGAGGTTAAATAACATTTTATTTCTTAGATATTTATTCACATTAATATATTTATTTTTATAAATAAATTAACATTTCTTAAGGTCAACTTGGCTCAATATAATTTTGAAACTTTTTCAATTTAATCGTTGACTTTCAAATTGTGAAAATGATCGATAGATGAGAACGCAAGATATCGATAAGTCCTAAGTTTTTGGAATATTCAGGCTCTCTGTCTGCGGTCACACTGGCAATTTGCGGCACAGCAATAATAGTGTTTTGAATTTGTAAATCATATTAATTTTTAAAATGTATGACTTGCGTGAGCGTAATAATTGCTCAAATATCAGCAACAGTTTCGGCTTCGTTTGCAGAGTAAGTCCAGTTAAATTAATTAATAAGAGCCTGGAGCCTGCATCGATTTATTGGTTTTATTCCTGAAGACCCTAGAAAAGCAATGCGGAATCCAGCAACTAGGATCCTACGAGAAATATGAGTTTGTTGAGCTGCTGAAGTTGCTAAATGCCAAGGAAAGGGTGAGTAAAACGCATATTATAATAGGAGGTATTTGAAATATTTATAAAACACCTTAAATTGTCCAGCTTTTGGCCTCCAAGTTCTTCTGCCAGTTGCCCGCCAATGTGGGCAGTTTCCGCGTCCTGCTTAAGCTCCAGCAACTCGGCATCCTCTCAGCCTCGGAGTACATACTTAGGTGGGGTAATAGCACTATAGTTACGTCTATTAATCAGTCCGAATACTCACAGCAAGGAGCACTCGGAACAGCTTCAAGTGGACTTGATCATATTTTTGGAATCCGAGTTCGAGCTACTGACAAATCTCTTTTTAAGCGCGGCATACGGTTGGTTTTTCTTATATAAAAAGGATTTACTTTTATTAAGCATCTTTTCCAATGGTAGATGCCGAGAGTGGAATGAAGTTGACCTCAATCCTGACTGCTGCTTTGGGTAACCTCTATTCCGGGCTCGTCAGCAACCCAAAAATAAGTACTTTGGGCTATGTAGAACGCTTGCGACGAAACCTTCCAGGTGGGTAAAGACCTAAAACAATGATTTAAATAATAGAAAACTATTCTTAGATGACGCCCTGAGTGTGTGCAGAAATATGCATTTAAGTACCCTGCTGGAACTTCACCGGGCTGAGGATATCAACGAGGCATTCGCTCACTTCAGCGCTTGGATCAACGAGGGCGTCGATGATCTGATCTTTGTGAAGCACCTCTGCGATAAGGTATTTTTTTGTATATAACAAATTGTGAAAAGATCTGATATTGTGCTAATTCCAGCTATTTGCCAGTCATCACCAGGAAGTCCTTCAATTCCTTTTCAAGCAGTCGAATTTTGACAATTTTAAGGAATGGAAGTTCTATCTAATTCTAGTGCAGTCCATTGCCAGCGCTGCTAATTCGGAAACTACTGCAATTATCAGAAGTATGAAAGCTTTATAGGTGTCTTTTGTATACAATATACATATATCCCATTTTAATGCAGAGCATCTGAAGAACCGCCTTCTACACATTGGCTCTTCTGGGTGTTTGAAATCCCTACTTCACTTGCTTCTTACGGCTCGAGCTGCTTCCGCATCCACCATGGATATTCAGAGCAATCTGGACAACTATGCCAAGTGGTATAAGCAAAACATTGGCGAAATGACATACATTCTGGGATCGGAAAAGTTTCAGGTCGTTCTGAGACTACTGGATGAGTCATTGCAATACGAAAGGGAGCTGCAATATCTGGAGGTAATATGCTACTCATCGAATACCACCAAACCGAACTGCAACTCTTCCTTGTTTGGTTGCAGATTCATGTGGCAATAGCTATTTCACCTGGAGGACGACTGGTTCAGGCCTATAAAACCAGATGTCGGGCATATGTGTCTCTGCTAAAGGCGGACGCCAAGCGAAAAACCTCAGAAATAGCCAAAAAATAATGCAAACAAGGTATGAACAATACAATGACTACAATTAGCACCGAAACCAATAGCTATGCATTATTTATCACTTTATTGGTGATAATTGCTGATTACTAATAAGTACGGTTTGTAGCGTCTTCGCTTACGAAGCAAACGCCGTCATCATCATCCACTCTAAATCCTTCGCACTTTGTGGTGTAGGTGCAAATATATTTCTTGTACTCGTCGCAATTGGCTGTGTCAGCTTCGTATGCGCCTTCATTGGGTTTCAGATAGCCGCAGCTTCCATCAAGTTTAACCCTGGAACCATGCGGGAGGTACTTTACGGCCTCGTCGTTGGATGCGTATCTGAAGGCGTTTTTATTGTGTGCATTTAAACCGAACCAATACTCTTGGAGGGGAGAGCCATGAGCGGTTATAAACTCTTGCAATGTAGCTGCAGAGTCTATATCAGCCAAACACATTCCCTGATATTCGCAGTGACGCAGGGCATTCATCCAAGTGGACTGTATATAGGTTATCTTGAATTAGATTTGGGCTAAGAACGTTTTAATTGCGCTTACTTTCTTCTTGCTGGCGTAGAGACATATTCCCTTAGTGTTCACCCCGCCGATATGCAAGAAAAAGAGCAATATGGGAAGGCATAAAGCAATCCGTTGCACTTGTTGATTCATTGTAGTTCGTTTTTGAAATAAACCTTTATAGGCTAGCTAATTCAAGTGGGAAGCTGAAAACTGTATTAAAGCATGGTTAAATTGATTTGTAGATATGAAGTATATGGCGGTTCTACCTCATTTTCATGGTGGTTCTATATATTTTCATCACATATTTAATTTACTTTATGTATTAAGACAGACTTAAATATTTAAAATTCCATAAGGCTGGAACATAAAAATAAAATCGTTCAATTTAAATGTATGAAATAGGCGGAATAAGGCATCTCCGATCCCATAAAGTATACATGTGTCCCTCTGTTTCTCTGGCTTACCGTCCGTCCGTCCGTTCTAGAGTGACAACGTTCTTATAGGTTGCACGCAGATCAAGTTTCAATATCTTCGTAGCAACATTTGCCTTCCGCCACGTTTGATATAAGTTCCAACACCCGGTACTCCGTAAATGCGAACTCAATTAAACAATGTCTTTTAGCCATGCTCATCTGTCTCCCATTTTAACGCACACACTTTCGTTACCGGGTATCTCGCTGTCGAGCACACTCGCCTGTAGCTTTCTTACTTGTTTTAAACCCTGAAACTTAATGTATCAAAGTATTGTCCGGGCTTCCAACCATTTCCCAACAGTCTGGCAGCACTGGGCGCGCCAGCGCCGAACAGGTTCCACACACACCGAAAAGCAGAACAACAACATTTCCAAACTAAAACATACAAAATAGAAAAAGACACAGCAAAAATAATGCCGCTTCGGGTTCTGTGTGCGATGCGACGTGAGTTCAGGTCTCAGGCGGCTACTTTCGCTTCGACTTTAGACAACGTTATACGTTTCTGTGCTCTCGTCGCAGTCGGACGTTTAAAAATAAACGCGCTTCGCCCCTAAATACCAAATCCGCAGGCCACAAATAAATCTGAAAACAAATTCGAATCAAATTCGATCCAATAACCAACACAACTCTCTCAACTCTAAAAGAAACACCAAAACCAACAACAGCTGCAAAATGTTCAGCTCGATTACAGGTAAAGCCACCACCACTCTTCGACCTCGACGTGAAAGTTTTGAAATTAGAAATCTTGGGTAGACACGGGAGTATATGCATCCGAGATGCCCCCGTTCCCGTCCCCATCCCCGTCCATACGTGTGCAGTGAGTGAATTAATCATGGTTAACCAACATATGACCGAGCGCCTTGCCAGCTTGCAAGGATGTGCGGCAGAGGGAAGCGAATTACATCATCGCCAGGGCACAGGGCAAGGAGCCAAGGAGCCAAGGAGTTGGAGCAGCTGGCCACCGGGGACTGGCAGTGGGGTGATGTCGGGTTGGGTTGGGCGTGTTCGATCCGATACGGGTCGCAATAACAAAATATTTAATTGTCTGCTACCGTGGCTCTGGCCTGACCTGGCCTGGCTCTGCCTCTAGCTCTGGCGATGATGGTGACGGCGATGTGGATGATACGTAAGCCAATTATGGCGCAGTTTATATGTAGCTCCAAATGGACTACGCTGGCACAACCCACACCCAAAAGCGATGATACGTATATATAATTATAGCTGCCTAGATACACACACACTAGCCACGGGTCTAGAACATATAGATGTATAGATGTTCAGTTTATGCTTTATGATGTTGGATTCCTTGGAACGGAATGGAGCACTTATGTCTGCTCTTTGAAGTGGGTGAGAGCAATCAAAGGCCAGTCCGATATATTAGCTTCCGTTTTTTGTTAAATTCTGATTCGGCCAAAGATTCCACTCGAAGTATTATTAGTCAGGCATTGGCACTCGAGATAGGCATCTCCCATTCTCTATTATACGCAATATATTTATATGTATACATGTACCTAATAATATTATCTGTGTTCCCACTCAATGCCAAACAGATGCATCGAAATGTAAGTAACCCGAATCGCGATCTTTTCTTGAAACTAGCTTAGTGATAATGCTGTCCGGACACTCCTCACCCGACTACGTAGTTCCATCCTTAGTAGCCGCATCTTATTCTTATTTTCCAACACTTTGGTCTGCCAGAGCATGCCCTGGGATTATCAGAGACAAAGCCTTCTTTTGCATAATAATTTTACTTGACTAGGTTTAAATTAAAGGCCCCTTAGTACTCCTAGAGGAGTAACCATCTGCACTTCAGGACATCTACATAAATTCCCTTATACTTTCAATAGATATTCCCCATTTTCATTTGTTTATATCAAGTTGAAGCTGATTATCATTTTGATTTATTTTGCGAAAGCTCAAACATTTGATTCGATTCCTAAGGTGTATATATGTAGGTCCGCCTGGTTGGTGGGGTGCTCCTCCGCTTAGGCAGGTGGCTGAGCTGGCGGTTCGCCTGCTGCTGGCGCCGCTGGCGCCGCTGGCGGTTCGCCTGCTGCTGGTGCCGCTGCTGCACCTCCTGCTGCTGGCGCCGCTGCTGCATCTCCTGCTGGTTTGGCTGCATCTCCTGCTGGTTTTGCTGCATCTCCTGCTGGTTTTGCTGCATCTCCTGCTGGTTTTGCTGCATCTCCTGCAGGCGCAGGAGCTGCGCCTTCACCAGGCGTTGGTGTAGTTGTCCCGGCAGCATCTGCAGCTCCTTCGGCGCCTGTTGTCCCTGTCGAGTTAGAGCCTGGCGTGGTGGACTCCTCGCTCCCGCTGTCGATGTCGTCGTCGCCCTCTGTAGTCGGCTCACTCGGACTACCAACCACTGCCTCTTCCTCTGATACGCCGATTTCCGTTGAATTCGAATTGTCAAGTGGCCGTGAGTCGCTCTCCACTTCCGCGTCCGCTTTCGCCGCCACCTGCTTCTCCTTCTTGGCCGCGTCGTGGTGGAAGTGATGCAGATGCTCGTGGCTGTGGGTCTTGACCTCGTCTCCCTCGTCTTCGACGGGGCGGGCGCACTTCTGCGCAGGCGTCTCGCATATGAAGTACCTCTTCTCAAGACAGTTCATGTCCAGCACAACGGTATTGTTGCTCCGGATCCTAATCTCCAGGCAGTCTTCAACGTTGGAGCGGAACGTCGGCTCCACCAAGCCGTGCGCTCCCAAATAGCGCACGACCTTGCCATTGCTAATGTATTGGAAGCGACCCTCCGTTTGCAGGTCGTTGCCGCCGAACCAGAAATCCTCCAGGCCCACAAACCCCCGCAGGTAGTTCTCCACCGCTCTGAAGTCCTCCGGCGTGGACACGTCTGCCAGGTTGAGCTCCTTGCGCAGGCAACTGTTCTGCGCCCCGAACCAATTCATCTGGGGAATTGGGAATTGGGAATGGGGAATCACATGGATAATAAGCCTCTATTCCTAGCTATCCTAGTTACTCTCACCTTTTTGTTGCCCACGTAGTAGCATTTTCCATTCAGCTGCTTCAGAAAGCGCTTTCCGCAAGGACCATTCTTGTCGGCTCCCGTCCTCTTTGGTCTCTGCTTTCCGGACACCAGGTCGGGATGGGCCAAGACCAGGGTCAGTATCAGAAAGGAAAGTGTCCTCATGGCTGCCAGCAAAACTGAGACGCCTGTCCAGTCAAACTGTTCACATGCGTGCCGCCTCCTGTTCTATATATACCCTCTTGGGGGCGTGACATCTGGATCTGGGCCACGGAGAGTGACCGATTCCCACTTTTATTGCCCCTTCATTCCCGATAAGGTCCAACGAATCGATTAACAGCAATTGGACGTGCCGATGGTCAAGTGCTGGGTGAGTCTGTTCGTCACTGTTCCCTCGGCTTCAGTCTGAGAATCATGCTGGTGACCTTTGGTCATAAGCTCTCCAGTTCTTAGGGCTCCACAAGATGTGTTTCTACATGAAGTGATTTTTTATTTACTAAATCAATGCCTAAACAGAGAGCTAAGAGGGAGTACAGCATAGTTTTCTTGTGGTGACCATGGGGGTCTTTAGGGTGAGGTCTGAATCTAGCTTGGAAAGTGAGTATCTCTAGGGGCTCCCTGAGCAAATTCTCCCTTCCAACTTAGGTTGATCTATTCTCTTATTATTTGTAAATATACATCGTAGTACTTGTTCTTCTAAATGGCCTACCTTGTAAGACATCACTACCCCGATTCCTTCTGGTTTGAGATTCCAAACCAATTACAATCTTGTCCCTAACTTAACTTACTTTTTCTTAAGGTTCCTGAAGTCGGAGTCCTGGTTCAAAAAAGTTCCCTTCTCGATTACAACTATAAACTGATTTCTAATTCTACTTTTCCACCTGATAAATGAATATATTACAATATTTGTTATTATTAACAGCTTTAATTCCCTTCCTGCTTGAGGAAGTCCCAAAATAATTTGTAAAATCCAGTTTCTATCTTCTGTAAGTCTGCTTCCTAGATGGTCATTTTATTTGTTTAGTTGGAATCGAAAAGAATTTGAGGTTTCAACTGGGCAATAATCTATAGCTCATGCTGGAGCTGGAGCTGGAGCTACTGTTGTAGTTGTAGTTGTTGTTGTAGAGTTGTCGTCTGCCACTGCGACTGCGACTGCGGCTGCTTCAGCAGCAGGGGCGGCACCTTCTGCTCCTGCCGCTGGAGTTGCTGGGGTGGTGGTGTCTCCCGGTAGCCCAGATCCCGTTGTTGCGTCTTCCCCAGTCGGTGGCGGCGTCTCCGTGCCTTTTTTGGGGCTTAAATCTTCAGCCGTTTCTTCAACTCCAATGGCTCCCTCAGAATCCCCGCGAAGCTGCGCCGATGCACTTTCAATGGGCAGCATGTTCTGGCCGCCGGCGACGCCCTCCTCCTCCACCTCGCCACTCTCGCCGATGTCGTGGTGGAAGTGATGCAGATGCTCGTGGCTGTGGTGCTTCGGCTTCTTGGCGTCTTCTTCATTCTGGCAGTAGCGCTCCGAGCAGATGAAGTACTGATGGGTCTGGCAGTCGTCCGCCGCCACCATGTTGAGGTTGGAGCGGATGCGCACCTCCAGGCAGTCGTCGCACTCGGCGTGCTCCATGGGCAGCACAGTGCTGTAGTTGCTGTAGTAGCGCACCAGCCGCCCACTGCTGATGTACTGGAAGCGGCCCTCGTGGTACAGATCATTGCCCCCAAACCAGAAGTCCTCCGTGTTGCCCAGCGAGGTGAGGAAGCCAATGGCGCCGTCAAAGTCTCGGGCGTTGCTCAGGTCTGCCAGAGTCAGTCCCTTGCGAAGGCAGTTGTTCAGGGCCCCAAACCAGTTCATCTTGAAAGGGGAGATTATTAACAGAAGCATCGAAGTATATCGATTAAGAATTAAATTCAGTCAGCTCCGACTTAAGGAACTCTTTCAAAAGTCTCCTTTTCTCTTAAAGAATACATTTGAGGAATTATTTCACCTTTGAAACTATGCTAGCTTCCTGCCGAACCCAGACCCCGGCTCACCTTCTTCACGGAGAAGTAGTAGCACTTGCCATTGATCCTCCTCAGGTAGCGACGCGGGCAGCTGGCTTCGGAGGCCAGGACCAGATCCTGCTCTCGCGGCAGCACAGTCAGCAGGGTCACGAGTGCCGTCAGTAGATGCTTCATATCGCTCTCGATCCGCCGATGCACAGTGCCCGGAGTCGGAGCGCCTCCTGTACTTATATCCTCCGCTGGCAAGCAGTGCGTCCAATCGATTCCGGCCCTATCGGAGCTGCTGGTCCAGGTCCAGGCACGGCTCCTCCTCGCGCCGCCGTCTGGCTAATTCAATTACAAGTTCATGCCTCCGGAATGCCGCCAATGTCGTGGGCTAATTTGTTCCCTCTGTGTCTGTGGGTCAGGTTTAGGGTCATTCAATTTAATTGGTTATTTCATTAGGTACACTCGAAGAAATCATCGAGGGAAATTAAAAGCAGCGGGTTAGAATTACAAGTGGTGTAATTGGTAAACCTTATCATACCCTCTTACTTCTACCTTCTTTTGTATTTTCTGGCAACAACATCATTTATATTTATTGGTTCTTAAGTTACAGTATTCTTATCAGTCCTTAATTAGCCTTTAAATATAATATCCTTAAAAGTAATGTTTGCCTTTGCTGTTGAATTTCTTACTTATTGGGCTTTGGGTTTGAAATTTGCTGTTAAAATGGCAAATAAGCCTATATCTTTGTTATTTGTTAGATTATAATATTTATTATAATATTTAATGGTGTTCATTTATACAAGTATCTTTAATGTATCTAAATGCGCTATTTAAATAGCTTTTCTTTCTTGCAGTTTAACTAAACATTTGTTAACAAAGGTCTAAATGTTGTATCCTTCGCTCCTATTTGGTAAAATCTCCTTTTCACAATCTATAAATAATTGTTTTAGAAGAGTCGCTGCCCTAGAGTGTGCCAAATCAAGTCATAGAACTAATACAGGGCTCCATAAAGTCCAGATTAGATCATACCCTTCCAGGTTAAATCGAATATATAATGTAACCCTCATGAAGGTCAATTTTAATTGCTCCAAGAGCAGTTGTGACCAAAATCCCAACCAAACCCTCCGCCAAATCAGTGTAGCTAGCCCTGCTGATTCGATCAGCGGCTGTAGTGACTTCATAGCCATTAGCATAACCCGCCCAAGGCCGGGATGTCTGACCTGCCCTCACTCTTTCCGATTATTGATTTACCTGGCGGGGCCATGACATCAGCCATCCGCCAGCCGCCATCGACCATCAGCGATTGTCCCTGGGACACGGGACACGGGACACGAATCCTTCTCCAAGTTGGCCTGTTGCCAGCTGACTCGGCTGACTCAGCCGACCTTCGACCTGCCGCGGCTCCCCTAGGACGGACCGATGACGCTCCAAGCTCCAAGCAAGAACAATTGACTCGGCGTGCGAATTCCGTGCCGCCGCCTGCCACGCGCTCTCTTACTTGTATCTGTATCTATGGCTGTAGCTGTAGCTGTAGATGTATCTGAATCGGAGAGGGTTTGAATTTGTATCTCTATCTCACATGACATCATCGGCAACAGCAACAACAACAACAGAAGCTCCATCGATTCATGGGCTGCCGGAGCTCCCAGAACTGGTGTGGAACGCGAGTCGGCAGACCTCAAATCGCAGTTACTCATAGGAGATATTCATTCCAACCGCTTCTCTGCTTCCCTGGTGTGTGTGCGCTCCGAACTGGGCTTGCTGCCAGCTACAGGTTTTCCACCGCCGCTATTCCGAGACTTTTGCGCATTATCTGCGCTACGACATCGACAAAAACAAGAATAAAGGCAGACCAGGGCCACAGAAACTGCGCTGCAGAGCTGAGGCTGAGGCTGAGGCTGTGAGAGCCGCTGCTGGGCTCGTTCCCTGCGGGCTTATTGTGTTACCTTCTGGCCATGCTTCTAGCCGGTTTGGTTTTATATTGACCACAAACTGCCACAGACTCAGTTAAAGCACAAACATAAAATGAGAAAACAGAGCTAAGAACAAAATGCGTTGTCGTATTACGCAAAAGCCTCTAGGAGCTTCTGATTGCTTTAGGCATTCCGCGAATGTTTACAGATATAAGCGGGGAATACAAATTTTCAGAGATACTCGCAGTCTGTGCTTTACAAGGTTTTCGCTTGATAGATTTGCTTGAGCTAGAGCCCTTTACAAACATATATTCTATGATATTAGATTTGAATTTACTACCATAAACAGCACCCACCATATATATATACCTAGTATGCATGATTAAGTCTTCCCAAAAATAGAAAGCACGTTTTCCACACAAATTCCAAGACCATTCAATACATCCCTATTCCTCCTGCAAGTTCAAACACCAAGAGCAATTAGCATCTGAAAGTATTTACTATATTTGTTTGCCAACACCCTGCTTCCTGGGAACACACGAACACTCTGGATGTTATTTCAACACCTCAACCGTGCCCACACATTCCTCAGGCCCGATATGCAGAAACTATTATTTTCGCACAATTTTCAGCCTCCATGCAGAGGCGGGCGAGTGGATCATTAAAGGCGGACTGAAATTGGCCAAATCTGCGAGAAAATTGTGAGGAAATATCTATGATAAAGTGGCGGCTGCTGCCAATCGCAGTCAGAGGGCGTGAAGAAAGGCATCCGGAGCGAGTGGCCAAGGCGATTTCAATATCGCTGGCGACTATGACATCACATACTCTGAATAATTCGAATACTCGCGCTTTGTTCGGGAATGCTTCTCGGGGAGGCAGCAGTTCCGATCCCCTGGCACAATGCTTCTATTTGAGTGAGCGCACACGTCACTCGATGTGAATGCATATGCGGGGGGACAGCTCAGAGCTGGGAGCAAGTGCCGTGCTCGTTAATTTCTATTAAATTGCGAGTATTATTCGCGGCGGCTAATGTGCTTTAAATTTTGAGCGCTGACGCCATGGCTGGCGCTCACAATCACGACCAGCCAGCTCCCTCCCAGCTGCGCAGTTACTTTAAAATACAAATACAGTATAATATAGTGTATAGATTTTAGTCATGTAAATAGTTCATGCTCCAGCTGCTTTGTTTATGTTTCGGCAATTAATAGTCTGGAATTCGATCGGCGTGGGCAATTAGCTAAAGCCCGCTGATTAAAATCAGCTATAAATTATAATTGTCGCCGGCTCCAGCCTTTAGTTTGCATCCCGAGAGCCCCAAAGCCAGCATGTTTCCCAGTCGCCAAAATCAAAGTAGTTTAAATCTCTTTAAGTCTTGTAGTCTCTGCCATATATGTAATCCCCTCCCGCTTCCATTCGCAGCCTCGTTGAAGAACTTTGGCGACAAGACGGCCAACCTGTTCAGCAAGAAGAAGGACGAGGCCGAGAAGCTGGCCAACGACAAGGCCGCCGAGGCCCAGAAGCTGGCCGAGGAGCAGGCCAAGAAGGTGGGCCAGTCGGTGCAGCAGACCAAGGGCGAGGCGGAGCAGCTGGCCGCCAGCACGGGTGAGTTCGAATCAATTCCCTGAAACAAGGATCCTCACAAGGAAAATGTGGACATTTTTGCTTATTAAATTAAATCAAAGTTAGGAATAAAATGTATCACTATTTCACAAGAAATGTCCTTAAACTAAAGTCTATTTTGAGATAACAAGAACAAAAAAATGATTCAAATGAAAATGTCATGTCTGCTTTGTATTTTTGCAAAATAGTTGTCAATTAGTCATAAATTTAAACTGATTGCTTTCTAAAATCAAAGGCATTATGATATATGAATAGTTCATGCGTCGTTAGTGCGTCAGAAATATTTTTCAGTGAATATTAAATTTATATTTGAGACATTACTAGCCTTAAACAAAAATTTGTTGTTTTCTGGATTTTTACAAGAAATCAACACTTTTATTACCAAATATTTATAGGCTTTGCTTATCTAAGTCAATGTTTTCCTGCCATTTTTTTGTAGTTTTGGTATGAAATAAATAAATTAAAAATAATAGACATAATCCAAAGCATATTTTCCAGTTTTAAAGACACTTTCCTTGAGAGATTCTATATAGAGCTTCCAACTAATAACATCCGAATTCCTCTACAGCCAAGGAAGCCGCCGCTCTGGCCGCCGCTGAGGCCCAGAAGGCAGGACAAGTCATCGACCAGGGCGTGAACCGTGCCGCCGGAGCCGTCAACCAGGGCAGGCAGGCTGTGGACAACACTGTGGCGCAGGCGCAGACCGTTGCCCAGAACTCCAAGCAGGTGGCCGCCAACGTGGCCGAGGCCTCCCAGCGGGCCGCCGCCAATGCCGTGGACCAGACCAAGAAGGCGGCCAACGATGCCATCAACAAGAGCGTAAAGGCCGCCGAGACCGTGGCGGACCAGAAGCTGAAGCAGGCCGAGGGCGCCATCGACGGAGCCCTCAAGCAGACCAGCCAGGCGGTGGACCAGAAGCTGCACGAGGCCAACCAGTACGTTGACCAGAAGCGTCAGTCCGTCGAGAAGAACGTGCAGGAGGCGGCCGGCCAGGCCCAGGAGTCCGCCGGCCAGCAGGCCAGCGCTCTGCTCGGCAAGCTGCATCTCGGCCAGAAGTAATACGCTTTCGCCATCGCCGGGGCCACCACCTTAAATATCTTGATGTGAAAATGCTTTAGAAACAGACGTAAACGTAAACGTAAAATGAAGGGAATTTGCTTCAATGTAACGAGTGCCAGTAATGTGATTGCTAAATCCTCAATTGAATAATATTATATACAGACTCACATATTTTTGGAATCTCTTGCGAGAGGATTATTTTGTATAATGCAGCCGCTGCTTTTGATGTGAGCATCTCAGCACATCTCCGTCTCCGTACAAAGTTTAATGTTAGCCCTTCCCTCGTTCTGTTCTATTCCTTGTTACTTTGAAGCATTTGATATATATATTTGATATACAGCGACGATTTGAGTATGCTTTTAATATATACGTATATTCTGTTTATGTAGAAATGTATGATTAAGTACTTTTAACTCTTGCACAATACATTGCAAATGTGTTTTTAATATATATTCGACTCGAATGAGGCATAACTTGGTTTTATTTTGAAAGCGGGCCATGTGAAGAGTGATTAGTGATTTAATCAAAGGGGAAGGTATTTAAAACATATACAAAAACATTAAGGCACAGGCTGAAATAAGCAATTTAAATGAAAGGCTATAAAATTTAGCTTAAATTAGATTTGAATTTAAATTTAAATTTGAATAGGAAAAGTAACGAAAACCTCACCTCTGGTCACACAGTGCTGCGCAATTCTACGTACAGCGCCATCTATATGTAGAAGTTGAATAACACCGTAGACACAAGCCCAAGTACACAGGTTTGAAGCCTTGATGTTTCAAACATTTTTTCTTTAGTTAAAGTTTTAAAAATGCTTTGAAATCAATTTCTTAACTATTTAAATTAAGGAAAATTATTGAAGTAAATTCCTTTTAAATCAAATTATTACTTTTTTAAGTATAGAGCTATTTGAAATTATATTAAGATTCTAAACCTCAACTAATAGTCAAAGTTTCGATATTTTAAGTCTATAAATGAAATTTGTTGTCAATTTCTTAGATTTTTAAATAGTCAGAGTTTTGATATTTCAAGACTAGAAATTCAATTTTTTATCATCTAAACATTTTGATAATGAGTTAGTTAAAATAGATAATACTTTAATTATAATATGGCTTTCGGTCTGTATTAAAACCCCTTAACATAATTAACGACTTAATTTAGAAATTTAACCTTTCACTTTGTGCTCCTGCCTCGTCCCTCTAGTTTCGCTTGTTGCCACGACTGTGCACAGGTGAAACTTTCGCACAAAGGTGCACGGATTCCATGTGGTCCGATGGTCCGATGGTCCGATGGCTGGTCCATACAAATTGACCGAAACATGCAGGAATTGGCTAATAGAAGAGCTGTGTCGCATTTTTTGTTTTTGCATTCTGCAGATGCCGTATGCTCGGGCAACCGAACTCTTTTGCCGAGCGTAAGCCAAAAGTTTTGTTAGCTTTTAATTATGGCAAAAGTTTGTTGCGGCTAACAAGTGGCACATCCCGGCGCACTGCAACGTCAATTGGCCACACAACTTCAAAGGACCCAAGGCACAGAAGGACCGAAGAGCCAAAGGAACGGGTGCAAGGTATTGGCAGCAGAGTGCTGACATAAATTTCGCAGGTAAGGCGATTTTTAATTTCAGATAAGCCCGACTGTTAACTTCGGAATGACACAGGGCGAATGATAAATGCATTCCATTGCTAAGTGCGCGTGGGCAGGCGCCAAATTCAAATTTATGCTCGACGAGGTCCACGGAAAAGTCGCGCCAATTTGGCTGCTGGCTTGATTTAAATTTTTAAGCGATAGTGGTCGCGCTATTAATTACAATAACTGTTTATCAACACGTATTAATCATGGCGCAACATGCTCCCAGCTGCTCGTGTTGCCGCAAAAACAAAATGGCGTGCAGCGGTGTTCCGGTCATGTTGGTGGTCATCCGTCGTCCGTCGTCCGCCGTCCGTCGCTCGGCGTCCAGTGCGAGGCGGCACCTCCCCTCTTCCCAAGGTGTTCTATTTGCATATTTTAAATAATTTGGAGTGCTGCCTGCAGTTTAGATTTACGGATCTTAACTCGTTTAAGAAATCTTAGTAGGTCCTAGCTAATTCTCTGGATATTATTATGACAAAATATATCATTACTTAGTTATATACATATAAAACAAGAATATATCAATACTTAATTATATACATATTAAATATTGATATATTCTTGATTTAATAATATCCAGAGATTATATTAGGACATACTTCGATTTCTTAAACGAGTTAAGATTCGTAAATCTAAACTCCAGGTAGCACTCAAAATTAATTATTAATTATATACATATTAAATATTGATATATTTTACTCATTTATTATATATATATATAAATATACAGTAATTATATTTAAATAAAATATAAATAAATTATATTTATATTTAACTTTATATACTTGTAAGATATTATTAAGAGTAAAATATAACACTTAATAATATCCTACAAGTAAACTAAAGTCCCTACATTCCTAATGTATCAATACTTAATTATATACATATTAAATATTGATATACTTCACTCATTTATTATATTTATATATATAAATATACAACAATATTATTTGTATAAAATATATAATAATTATATATATCTTTAGTTTACTTGTAAGATATAATCAAGAGTGGACTATAACACTTAATAATATCCTACAAGTAAACTAAAGTCCCTACACTCCTGATATATCAATACTTAATTATATACATATTAAATAATGATATATTTCACTCATTTATTATATATATATATATATAAATATACAGTAATTTTATTTAAATAAAATATATAGAAATTATATATATCTATAATTTACTTGTAAGATATTCTTAAGAGTGGAATATTATACTTCCTACAAGTAAACTGTAGTAGGGATTCACTCCTGATCGTTTGAGACCTCGCAGTTTTCCAGAGCATCCCCGCACCTGAGTAATCATCTTTTGATTGGCCTTTAAACTTTTCACGATTCTCGACCTGATAAATATCTGCTCTGAGTCCGAACCCGAAGCCCTCTCATAAACATATTTCTTCCGTGGGAACACACACGCAGCGGTCCAATTGTTTGGGGGTCTTAAACCCAAAGCACTGGCCCACGGCGTTAATTTTATCTCAAAAACTTAAACGAGCGCGTGTGTGGGCAATTATGCTGCTGATATAATCGGCGGAGCAACTAAAATTCGCGCGAGGCCCGAAGTTTTAGGCGACAGCCACTGATTGTTGCTGCAGGGGGAAGTACCTTCCGCACTCACACTCCCGCTCACATGCTCGGGCATTTTATCACGGCGGAGCCATTAGATCCGTGGAGAACTGGGACTCAATGGACGTTGACGCGTGTCTTGCCAGCTGCATGCTAAATAAACCTTCTCCCCGAAGAACAACTAAAGCTGGCTACAATGATGAGAGGGAAGAACTCGACTTTGGCATACCCAGAGGATAGAGTACGCCTTTATATACCGGACAACACAAGAGACTACAACCCCTGACTCGAAAAAACCTATCTAGAAAAAAAGGATATACTTAAAATTCTAAGTTTATATATATATATATTTATATATTTATTGAATGACCAACTATGTTTTTATTTAATTTATTGGTTAAAGATTATATATATAATTATATATTATAGATTATTCTTGGTATTGAGTTAGAGAGCCTGGAAGTCCTTTTGATCACACTAAATAGATCTAATGAATATATATAGCCAACAGTCTGCATTTTATTTTTCTTATAAATATAACTGAGCTGATACTTTTAAGAGATATTTTAAACATCTTAAGATATAGGTATAGTGTAGATCTTTCCTAGGCTCTGAAGTTATATCTCCTTTACAAACATTAATTGACTATAATAAACTTGGGTTAAAGAGACTGTATTATTTCGTGATCCCGTTCGCTATCTTCTACAAATATGGAGTATACCCCAGTACAGGGTATCAAAAACGAAACAACCAGCAGGCAATGCCGAGCGACAGTTATAGCCGAATGCGTTGTAATTGTCAGTTGGACGGACATGCGAGGAACGGGGCCAGGAGCGAGAGCAGAGCCAGGAGGGAGCCAGGGGAAAGGACGAGCCAGGACAATTGGCCCGGTGCTCGATTTGAGCCACTGACGCGTGTCGCAGAAGACGCAAATAAAGTGGCACGTCAGGGTGGACACAGGACGAAGGACTCTGTGGGAGGGAATGCAAATGCAAAAAATGCTGCAGTAGACGGGAACGGAATGCCATAGCACAAGTGCTTCTCAAAGGACCTCAGTGAGGAGGACTGAGGTAAGGCTTAGGTAATTCGAGCCTTTGATTTGTTTGTGTTTCGGTTGGGATTATTAATTGCAGGCGGGGAGCTGGTCCCGGGAATGAGTCCATGAGGCAGCCACACAGCCCGATAAATTCCTGGCAAATCCCTGACGTACGGGCATTGAGACAACTTTGATTGGCCTGCCGGTGATTTATGCCCAAGCTCATTAATTATGGCCGACGTAGTCGCCTGGTTATGGCTCTGCCAATGGCTGCTGACAAAAAAGAGATGCCTCTGGGGTCGCCATCACTCACCTGTCCAACTAACGAGGTTCATAATTAGCAGCACCTCTACGGCTGCCCCTTATTCAGCCAACTTTCGGAGCGTGACGATTGACCAGCCCTCGATTTATGCCCAATCCCACTCTGGAAGGAGCCGTCTCCAGGACCCTTTAAATCCTGCACTTTGTCGACAATGTTGCAAAGTAAATCGAGCGTTGCAATGGCTGGCAATCGCCTCTTAGCTCGACTCCGCCAAATTCAATTATTTCCCCCGGCTATTTCCTCCTTCCTCCTGGTAATGATATACACATAAAGAGGTCCTGGACGGGATCGGAGCGGAGGAGCGCAGGAGCGCAGGAGCGGAGGAGCGCAGGAGCCGGGTGAAATTGCATTTAGGCAGACTGTGTCGCCAACTGTGCACGCATTTTATGCATTTTATTGGACGAGGCCAATGGGAAAAGCGACGAGGACTCGGGTGCCCAAGGTGCCCAAGCAATGGTTTTACATACACAAATACCAGCATTAGATTAATGCTGGGACTGTGCCAGAGATGGCCACCAAATGATATGGAATAATTGAGAGGATTCGAAAATGTAGAGGGGTTTTTAATGGGAAATATATTCTTAAAATCAGGGGTTTTTCTATAAGACTCTTAAATATATGTAAAAAGGTGGCATTTGCTAGCTTTTTTAGTATTATATAACTTCCCATTATCCGGATTAATATAGTTTGATATATCACCTTTCGTAGCAAAAAATATCTAGACGCTTGGAGCTCTCCTACAAATTTAAAATAAAATGATGTAGCAGTCCAATGTATTAAATACAAAAATACGTTATTAAATGAATAAATAGAAGAGATAATTGTATTATTTTATTCATATCTATAAAATGTTTTATAAAGAAAAGCTTAATGCCTTAAAATGGCTAAAAAGGGTTCACTATTCGCACATATTCTCGGTCACATCCCCATTTGATATATCACCTTTCTTGGTGAAAATATCTAGAGGCTTCGAGCTCTCCTACAAATTTAAAAACAAATGTATCAGATGTATCAGTCCAATGTATTAAACACAAAAATACTTAATTAAATTAATAAATAAATGTATTATTAATTCATATCTATAAGACACAGTAAAATGTTTTATAAAGTAAAGCTTTTAGTTTGCTTTTTCAGACCAGAAAGTCTCAGAAAAACTTCATAAGATCTGCTGACCCAGATATCACTCTATAAATTACTATAGTAAATACCAACTCCTTAAGGCGGAGACCAGAAACTAGCTTAAAAATAATATAACTTAAAGTCACGACTTTGGGAGCCTTAAAATGGCTAAAAAGGGTTCACCATTCGCACATATTCTCGGTCACATCCCCATTTCTGCATCTCCGTTAAGCGCCTTAGGACCTGAAGCGTGTATAGTTTTTACCTCGAGCGAAATGATTGCCGGGGACACCTTTCGGCCAGGCCAGGCGAGGGCGTTCACAGCAGGCATCGGCTTAAGACGCTGGCAATTTCCCAGGAACAGAAACAAGGACGACTCCGGCCACAAGGGCCTCCCGCTGGATCAGCTGTGAGGGATGCACATGCATAATTGAAATCTCCGATTGCAGCAACTGTTCCTGGCCAGAGGCAGACCTCCTTGGACAATTGGCAATTGAAAAACGAAGGCGACAATGTTTTCCAAACGACATCCACTCGGTGGCGACACGGCGCAGGCGCCGATTCGAGTGGAACCCATTGGGGCACTGGGAAGCCGCCTCCAAAAGCGAGGCGCCTGGCCAAGGGAAGCCTCAGTGCGACGTCGGCTGGCAAACCAGACGCTTGGTCGTGGGCTCCGAGCTAGGGGACATACCGATTCGACAACCGATTCGAATCCGTGTTCGAAACTCACTCAGAACTGGCGTAACGGTCTTTTGAATAATTTAAGCAGCGCGTGCCGGACTCGAGGCCAATTGATTGCTCATACGCCGCGTGGGCCGAGCGAGCACAAAGGAGCTGGCGCAATACAAATAGAAATAGAAATAGAAATAGAAATAGAAATAGAAATTGTTGCATGCTCTCGGGCGGCGCAATTGTTGATTGATATTTGCAGTCGGTGCAGTCGGTGCAGTCAGTGCTAAAAATCGAGAGTGTGCCCGGCCAGCCAGCCAGTGTGTGTGCCAGTGTGTGATGTTCCATGGTGTGCGACTCAAATGCTTTTTGATTAAGGCTCTCGCCTGAATAGTTTTCCATGCAATCGGAAAATCTCTTTTGCCGCCCAAGCTCGCTAATTGCTCAATGCAGCGGCCTTTGTCCGGGCTCTCCCATCCAAGCATCCAAGCATCCAAGTGGGTAAGTTCCAGGGATATACTCGTCCAGAATACATTTACACACAGTATTTATGGTGTCAACAAACATGGCGTTGATCTCTAAGAGTCTTGGGGGCTGAGGAAAAATAACAGAGGGAAAGTCAAGGACTATTGCGAACGAACCGTTCTCATACAATTTAATGCTCCTTGCTGTTGACTTTTTAAGGGCCATCTTTATTGCCAGGCAACTGGCAACTGGCAATGCCAACCTCCATACTTTCTGCTTTTTTGGGCTCTTTCGGTGAAATCACTTAGCAATTTGTGGCCCCATTCGGGAATCCTTTTCAGCCGAGCTTTCCTTTCTGCGGCTGTCATTGTGCAGTCTGTTTAATTTCACAATTCATTTCATGTCAATCGAATTGTCTCTGGCTCCGGCTACGGCTCCAGCTCCGGCTGTGGCCCTGGCTTCCTCCGACAAGTGTCGGAGCCACAAAGGAAGATAAGGGGAACTAACTGGGCTGTCACGATGCTTGAGTTTGATGTATTAACGGATCCGGACTTCGGGCTTGGCTTGCAGCTGGAAATCGACCATAAAAATGCGGACGGCTGGCATTAAATTCGCCCGTCCTGCGTGTGGCTCAGCTATGCGATAAACCTAATAGTAAACTCCCCTTTGTTGACTCTATCTGCTGGATTATGTTGTCTCCTACACAAAGCTTAACAGCTCCGGAGCATGGCATAGTTAAAGCGGTTAGATAAACTTGAGCCTCACACCTTCTGGGCAGACTACAGATGCAAGTACTTTAAACAGAGCTGCCTTAAGCTGATTTTCTATTAAATTAAATTTCGAGGCACACAGGCATACTGTACACTTATATCCTCGTTAAGCTCATTGCGAAAGGCTTTGCTCTTCACTCAAAATACAGTAGTTTTTGCAAATAAAACTGTTTCGGGCTCTGAAAATTGGATTATCATTTGTTTACTGAAATGCTGGCTTCTGCGTTGAATTTATTATCCTGTGAAACTGTTTGTGTTTCAGAGCCTGAATAGTATCTCACTTCAACATGATTAGCTTATTAAATATGCAGTTCGTTTGAGTTATGTGAACGTGATCTGGCTGCTCTCAGACTGATTATTTTTGGAATGAAATTGAACAAAAGTTTGCATTGAGAGCCTCAACAAATGGGTATCAAAAGAATTATTTGAATATTTCTAGGAATTAAAATACATCAACAATGATAATCTTTATATAAAAACCTTCTCAATATTAATTTTAAAGTAAATCATATCTGTTAACTTAAAATAATATATTTAAAATACGATTTAAAGGCTGAATATTACAACCAAAGTTTAAGCATAAAAATTGTTTGTATTTAGTATATTTAAAGTCACATTCTTATGTATTCTTAAGTATTCTTAAGTATTCTTGAGTAAACTATATATTTTAGCTTAATTTTAATTATATTTTAAATACGATTTAATTTTGCTAAAAGCAACATTTAAGCTTAAAAATACTTGTATTTAATATAATTGAAGTGACATTCTTAAGTATTCTTAAGTATTCTTAATTAAATTATATGTTTTAGCTTAAAATAATACATTTTAAATACTATATTACAAATATTACAAGCAAAGTTTAAGCATAAATATACTTGAATTTAGCATAATAATTTACAATATTCCATTCTTGACTTACATTTTTGTATTCATAGCCTATATTTATAAGGCTTAATATTTAAGTATAGTACTATTTTTGTTTTAAAATCATATATATCATAAACTATATGAAGCCTAATTTTACAGGAAACTCTTATAAATAAATTCACTTGAATTTAACATAATTCCCCTGGCATTCTTGTCGTTTAAAAATGTACATTTTCTTATTTAAAACCTTGTGTATATTAACTCTTAAGTAAATAATATATTTAAAATAATAAACATAGAGTTTAAAGCTTAGATGTAACGAGCAAAGGTCACTAAAAGAAATACTTGCATTTAAGTTGTGGTGACATTCTTGACCTTCAAATAGTCATATTTCATTTTATTATTAAACCAATATGCATCCTGTCCTGCAATGTGTACATTTATAGAGTCCCATTATAGCAGCTTCACGGGGCTCTTAAGTCGCCAAAACGAATTTGGTTGACAGCAAACACTGCGGTGGCTAATCGAGCGGACACCGGGGCGTATGCTTAATCGTTTTTCACACGGCTCACAGAGGCGCCATCGCAGCTGCTGCCGCTCGTGGCAAATGGAATATTCATATCTTGTGATAAACATACATCTAAACATAATCCATTGTGAAGTACTGAAAGTACTTCAAACAAGTTGCTTACCTAACAAAAAGCCCGACGGAGGCAGGATAACTGCTCGCGTCCTGATTTCTGCCCTGCGAAGTTCGCGGCGCAACGCCTACTCCCTGCTTTTTTCCTGTGGCGGCTTTTGGCCGGCTTTACTTTTGCTGACTGCTATTTTATGGTGGCCATTAAAGGAAATTGAATATAATTTTGTTTGCTAAGCTCTTCCATAAACTCCCAAAGGCCAAGTGGCTAGAGCCTTGGTGTTGCCGTATGATTTCCCCCACCGTCCACGTCTTCGGTGAGGTCCTTCATATTTTATCAGTGCTCCGAGGAGCCGGGAAAAAGGTCGGTCTCGCCTCTAATGGAGCCTTGTATTGGCTGGCCCTGGCTTTTGGCTGCAACTGGCAACTTTTGGCCGCTGGCCAGCGCTTAAATGTGATTGAGAAATTGCACAAGAAGTGGCAGATTTCGCAGCTTAAATCTGGGGCCAGAGCCTTTGACCTCCTCTAACCCAAAACCCAAGAGATGACGAATGGAGTCAGGAGCCAGCTCCCAATGTAGGTACACATGCTCACCGATTGGTCAAACATCTTGGCGTTCTGACAGCCAAGTCTATTCAGATTTGTTTGCTGGCCCGGGTCCAGTCAATATTGTGGTCTTTTGGCCGGGTTAAGGCGCAGCCACAGCCACAGCTCTTAACTTTTAGCATCTTGGACCGGACTCGGGCCGCTTGCTTACCGATTTCATTATTTATTCAAGTTTGCCGAGCCAAACTTGCATATTGGCACTGCTCCGCCCCGTTTTGGGGAGCGGAAATCACAAAATAATAAATTGTTTCTGCGGCTGTTCTACCCCCATTTCGCCCCATTTGTCTGTTGGCTTGTTTGCTTTGTCTTGGCCCGGAGTTGGAGTTGGCCTATGCGAATGGCTTGCGGTTGCTGTTTGCTTATCGTCGGGCTTTGGGCCATGGATTTGCAATCGTCCGTTGCGGAAAAACATTGTTTTCATTTAATTTAAATGTTTTCGTATCATCGCAGTCACACTTTCTCCTCGAAGCTCATTTGTTACGATACTTAGCTGGGCATTTGGTCTTTCTCTTTGGTTTTTCTTCCAACGAAGTGGCTTTAGGTGATAGATGATGTCCAGGAATTTGTAAGCAAGATATATATATATATAAAATCGAACAGTATATAGTAAAAATAGTATTTAAACCTTTAAGTCACTGTATTAAAGAGACAAAATATCTAGATATGGGGGTACCATTTTATGCATATAATAAATAGCAAGGAGAACTTAAATATTGAGTAAATTCTGTATGAGTTATATAGTATGTATTGAGTCCAATAAGTCAGTGTATTAAATCGATACAATATTTAAATATGCGAATATTATTTTGAAATATATATAGATCCCTACATAGTACATAGTAAATAGCAAGGAGAACTTAGATACTGAATAAATTCTGTATGGGTTATATAGTATGTATTAAGTCCAATAAGTCAGTGCATTAAATCAAACAAATATTTAAATACAGGATTATTATTTTGAAATATATACAGATCCCTAGATATGGAAGTATTATTTTATGTATATAGTAAATAGCGAGGATAACTTAGATATTGAGAAAATTTTGAATGGGTTATATAGTATGTATTGAGTCCAATAAGTCAGTGTATTAAATCGAACAAATATTTAAATATGCGAATATTATTTTTAGATATATACAGATCCTTAAAAAGACCTTGAGTGACAAGGCTCTTGAGTGGCTTTCTGCATGGTTGTCTTTGTGTAGAAAAGTGGCCTCGGCAAATGATTTTCCTGATTTCCTTTGCCAGGTGACAGCGTAAATATTCATCTTATATGTTTGTTCATCTGTACACTCGAATGTGACACCATCATCAATCAATTTCGCAGATAATTCACCAAGAACACCATTGTAATTCGATGCAAAAAGCCAGCTCCTTGCCATTGTCATGGCTTAAATAAATTCCTGGCTATTCCACAAGGACGCGGATGCGGACGGTGACGAGGATGAGGACGAAGGCCAAAAAAACTGCTCACATAATTAAGACAAACCCGGGCTTAAATTGACATTTCCGAGAGAGTGAGCCAAGGAGGAGGGAATAAAAATACGGCGAAATAAAATGGGGAAACATTTCATTTCTGTCCGCCCTCGCCGGATGATAAATTGAGTGATGACGGGAGAGAATTTAACTGCTGATGCCGGGGGACACTCACCTGGACCCCAGCCTCCTCAAGTGCTGTTCCTGCGGCCTCATTGTAATTTTGATGAAAGCCAGCGGCTGCTGCCACATAAACTACGCAAGGTCAGCGGGACATTACGCATACGCCCCGGTGGGCGGGGGCTGCGGTTAAATCTAATATACGTTTCCGGCTTTATGCACGCATGAATGTTAATGCGGATTGTTCCCCAAAACTTTTCGACTCGAGACGGCAGTTTTCAGCCAGGGTTTAATGTACTAGAAATTATGCCCGGCTCAGAGGAGCCCAAGCTACCCAAGGGAGCGCTGCCTGCTTAAGACCAGGCCATAGTCACGGGTATCCGTCAGGCTGTCGTCCGCCTGCTTTCCGGAATTAACATCCCCGGGGCTATGAGCCAAGATTTGCCAAGAACTTTATTTGCCGAAAGATAAATCCACTTGACTGGGAAGTTCAAGCGTTTAGATGGAAGATTACGATGCAGGCGCCGGGGCTTTGCATAGTGGAGAACCTGAAAGGGGGCAAGTGTCGCCGCTGGCCCTGGCATCAAATTAGCCAAACTATAGTTTAAGCAGAGGCAGTCATTTGATTTCCGACTCCTAATTAAGGGGGAGCAACATTTAAAGTTCATTCCGTTGATGCGGCCGGGCTGTTGTGCCAACTACACGTGTTGAACAAGTTCATGAACTTCGTCACAAACTTTGGCCCTGCTCCCTGTTCCCAGCTCACAGCTCTCAGTTAACAGTTTTTTAGCTCCTCCCCCAGCCCCTCTCTTAGCCGCTTGCCTGTCAGCCATCTGTGGCTTTCCCATTTCTCCTCTGACGCTGCTGCGTTGACGACATCCGGAGACATTTCTTTTCACTGCTCTGCATTTCCCAGGCATTCCAGCCTTCGCTCGTCGCGTGGCTGTCGCTGTCGCATTTGATTCCTGCCTGCTGGGCACCATGGGCTCAGGGTCAGCAAAAGCAAATATATTATTAAAAATATTCATAATTCGATAGTGATAAAGCCTTTCTTCCAGGCCAAGAAAAACTAAGGAAATGTTCAGCAATTATTTAAAGTAAATGCTTCAAGTAAATCCTTCGAGTATTTCTGGTAAATCCTCTGCAAAATATATAACACACATATGGCTGGCAGAGCTCTCTGCTTTTAATTTATTATTTAAGCTGATGGCAAAACCTCATCTAACGAGATATTGTTGTCCCAGGAAACGTTTTTCATTTTAATTGCGCCAAAGGTGCTGGCATTCCTTGCCATCCCAATCCCGAAGCTCCGCAAATGAGTTGGCAAATTTAATGGCCCGTCCATGTGGCCGAGTGGGAGCGGGATCGGGATCGGAAAAGGAATTGGAGTTGTAGTTAAGATGCCCCGGCAGAGGTAGTTTGTGTCCCGTGGCGTGCCAGTTGGTGGTACATTCCGACCCATGGTGCAGGCCAGGACCGGGATGACAGCCAGCCATTGTGATGTCAGTTTTTGCTAGGCTCCCAGTTACTGCTCCTGCCGCTCCCCCTCTGCCGACTGGCCGCCTAATGTCTGTTTGGTTTCTTGGCACGACATGCCCGGCGTCGTCGTCTTGTGATGAAAAACTTATCATAAAACTTTGGCAAAACTGCAAAGTTGTCAAGGTTTTTGTCATTTGCCTGTCTCTCTATTCTCTCCGCAGCCTTTCAGCTGTGTTTGGCTAAAATAATTATAAATAACTTAAAAGCAGCAGAGCCGAGAGCAGGCAGCCGGCAAAAAGCTACCCAAAAACCGAAAACCAAAAACCAATAAACAAATCCCATTCAGAAAGTTGGCTCACCTCATGCCCCTCGAAGTATGCCCCACGAAGTATGCTAGGCCAGGCCAGAGGCACGCGATTTCTGGCCGCCGATCGCATTTAATTTTTACGGTTTAATTGGCACTATAAACAGCTAATAAAACCGGAGGCACTCCACGTCAAATGGCCAATCGATGAGTCGGCTGAAGAGCGGCCACTCGAGGCGAACAATAAAAGTGCTCCAGCCAGGACATGGCTGTATCCTCGCTTACACTTACGTATATATAGTATTGTCTGCCGCATGATTTGTTTGCCTTGCCCGGGCTTCCTGCCATTGACAGACTGTCATAAATATGAAACACACAATATGGCGGGCCGAAAACTACAGATACACGGAGATATATGTACGCTGTCTGTGCAGTTGACATCCAGGCAGGCGGCAGGCGGCAGGCGGCAGGCGGAAGGCGACAGGAGGAAGGCGGCTGGCTGCAGGCTTCGGAATCGACATAACAAACAGCTCAGGTACACGAATCCCCGTGTCCTTCGCCAAGGCAACGTTTGATGGAATGCCTCCGTCTACGGAATGTTTTCCGCCCGTAACTTTTCGAGCGTGAAAAATGGTTGCAACTTGTTGTCGCCAGAAATTTAATTAATTAGCCTGCCTTCTCGTTGGACCAAACAGGAATACTGATTTTGAGTGTACTTATCGGAAACTTTTAATTAGCCGCCCCTCCATTTTCAATTCATTTCATTGCCATTAGTCGGGAGAATTGATTAAATCGTGTTCGGCATTTTTTGTTAATAGAAACATGTCAACAATTATTAATTAAATATTAATCATTGAAATCAGTATCAGTAAAATTCAAAAACTGATTAATTGTGCAGTTTACAACCAGAAAACTTGTACTGGCGATTGTTAGATGTAAGTAATTATTTAATTATTCAATTTTATGAATAAAACAAGCAAAAAACTAGAGGGGAGTGGGCTAGACAATAAGGAACTTGGTATTTAAAGGCTTACCCCTTTTATTAGCATTGAATAATTAATACTTTCTGTTATCAAAGTCTTAGTGGGAAGAACAAAAAGTAATAATTTATTGAGTTCCCTTTCCATTTAATATAATTTATTAATTTTTTTGCAGCTATTACCCAGCTTCCTTAAGAGTTAAACATTTACCGAGCAATAAAAAAATACTTCCCAATTTAAATGTAAATTTGAAACAATTGCCTAGCGATTAAGGTAAGCTGAAACACGCCAAGCGGGACATTTGGGCCAAGATTTTTATGTTGGGCACATTCGGTAGCCATTTGTGGCCTATAAACTTTGGCTGTAAATTTTTACAACAATGAGACACATGCATCCCGTGACAGGCATTCCGAGGTGCAAAACAAATCGGGCTAAATGCCATTCAAACTAAATCACTGCCAATCTGTGCGGACAATAGGGCCAGAAGAATGTGGCCTAATTTATTTAAATAATTTAAAATTTCTACCCGGCGGAATAAACAAAGGAAAATAATAATAGCAGCTGTGTCTAGTCGAGTCATTGCCTCAAGATAAGAGCGGGTCGCGGGGTCCGCAGACAAAGCGGTCTTGGCCAACAAAGGGCCAAAAGTTAATGTGTACCTAAGTAGCAGCAGTCCGCCCGATGTCGGCCCATTAAATCGCAGCCATTTTGTCCTGGTGGCGGCCCACATCCGACAAGTGGCAACTGCCAACTGCCTGCCGCCTGCCGCTTGCCGCTTGCCGCCTGCCGCCGGATCCTATCTGCTGTCGCCTCCCCCGGACGGGGGTCCGTATCTGAATCCGAGCCTTTGTCTGCGGCCAGTGCGTTGATTACTTTGGGGAAATGTGCGTGAAAGGTAAACGCCGTGTACTGCCGTGTGCTGTCATTTTCTGTTTGCCGGCTGCCGCTCAACTTCAGTTGGCTGATTTATTTGGCCACCTTTTGGGCGGGCTCCCAGCTCCCTAGCTCCCCTACTACCTGCTGCCGGCTCCCTGCTTATGTCCCGCTTCTGTGTTGTGATTTCTGCCACTATATGGTGCTTGGCCATGATTTTGCGTTGTTATTACGTGGCCATAAATCATAGCATCCCAGCAATAATAAACGTAAATTATAATAAAGCTAAATATTTGCTTTCCATTCAGCTTGACAGGGGTTTTAGCTCAGCCAAATCCTTGAGCGAGTGACCAAAAAGTATTAAAGCCTTAAAAAGGCTCTTTAAAGAGCCCAACAATCAGTTTCAAGAGGAAACTCTGACCCTAATTGCTAATGGACATTGAAGGAGCTTCAATTTATAATTAAAATGAAGTGATTGCGTTGGCAATATATCTCAATGGGCCTTAATTCGGACCCAAAGGATACATAAGATCATACAAAAATACTTATAACTTTTTACCTATTTAATGTAATTTCTATAAATTCAATAGAGAAAGGTTAAACAGGAACTATTCACACTTTAATAAGTCATGTGTGTCTTGATTAACTAAAAGGCACTTCAGTTATGAATGTTATGTAATTATTGTTCATATAGTCTGGTGTACATCAAAAGTAAATATTTTTACTGGCATCTGTCGCAACAATAATATTTTAAAAAGCAATTCATTCTGATTTCATTCACTCACTCGCTCAGTGTTAAATCACTGGCTTGTTTATACACAAATTAATTCCATTTCCATTCAACGAATGTGGCGCGGACATCGTGGATCGATGGAGCTCAGCCATTCTGGTTATATATTTCAATTACGCATACGAACCGTTAACGCGGCCATAATGTCTCATTATGTTTGACTTGCGCTGGGAAACAATAAAATTAAGCTGGATGGACAGACCCTCGGACAAAACCACTTGACTGAAAAACACAAAGCGACGGACCGACTGTATGTGCGAATGTTGTTCAAGTTTGGCCATTAAAAACGCATTAACATGGCACAATGGCTTGACAAATAACTCGAAACCCATTGGCTTTCCGCTCGGGCGTTGCGCATACGCCGTGTGTGCACGACAGCGTAAGCAATGGGGCTCTTTATGTCGCTTAAATGCGTTTTATCAGTGCAATTACGCACACCCAGCTGCCGATGCAGCCAAGCAGCGCCGCAGAAACTCCCATTGTCCATGTCTTCATTAAGGTGACAACCGTGAACATCGTCGGTTGTATTTGCACCTGGTAATTATAGGGAATCTTTGGATGGTATAATTACCAAATATAATAGATAATTCTAACCTCTTAGGTTATTGTTTAACAATTCGTCCTATATGAAAATGTACATCTGCAACTCTCTGTATCCGATTATCAAAGCATTAACCTCATGTATTTCTTGCCTCCAAATCTCAGACTTGTGTACGACGATCTACTGCTTGATTTATTAGGTATACCATATATACATATTCGGCTTGAAAGCGAAAAGTATTCCCAGTCGTTTGTCATTTGACAATATTCCCAGCCGCCCGTCGTTCCTGCTTATCTGCACAGCAGGCAGCCGCCGCCAGTGGGCCCTGAATCCACCCTGAGCCCGTTGCTTCCTTTCTACAAATTACTTTAATACTTTTCGCCTGATGTTGCGCGGAAGTGTTTTACACACACACACGTTCCAGGCAGCGCGTGTAACTTTTTCTTTCAATCATAAAATCAGAACTTTCTACCCTTTATGGCATAATCAGTGCATATATGCGAGCACACACAAGGGATACGGAAATGGGTTACAAGGAGAGGAGAAAGAGCCGCGGGCTGCAATTGTCTTGTCTTTTATAGTTTCACCAGTTGTTGGCACTCGCTAGAGATGCGAAGCGGACACAAAAAGGAACTTTTCTCTATATTCGCATGCCATCGATGATGGAAAAGGATATATATATTTTTGTAGTCCTTGGTTTGAAGAATCTCTTACGTTTTAATTCCTCAGCCCTTCCTGCCGGCACCTGACAGATTCAGAATCCTTCGCTTACGACTGTTGTAACGATGCCATCTCCAAGAGCATTGCGTTGGCCTTATGATCGCCCTAGGGCCAACTCCAACTGCCATTTAATTTGGCACTTAAGCCCGGGTCTGGGGCTGATTTTTATTATAAAAGGGTTGCCCTGTAGTCGCTGCTGCAGATCCCGAGATGACCTCGTAAAGCGACTCGGGGCGGCGGCATTAAATGGTATATAGTTTTATTGCTAATTCAATGTTAACCAAAGATATTGTCATAGATTTTGTGCCAGATACTGCTGCGCCGGAACATGGCGCTCACATTGTCCTCCTCAACGAAGAGCTGGTACCGCTTGAGGGTGTGCGGGTCGCTGGGTCCCCAGTTGGGCAGTGGCTCAAAGGCTTTGAGGATGCGGCCCCAGAGACCCAGAGAGGCGGGCTGCTGGCGAATGGCGGGAATGGCCCAGAAGAACACCTGGCCCACGCCGAAGGCACTGAGGCACCAGCCGAACACTAAAGAGGATTTCTATTAGCCAGGACATGCGATTGTAGGGGTTAATCCTCGGCTTACCGTACACGCCCGACTGGTAGGTGTAGTCCTTGTACTGCAGCGGCTCGTACAGCGCCAGCATGTAGATGAGAATGGCGAGCATCAGCAGTGGCGTCACGACCGCCCAGCAGATGCGGTAGTACAGCGAGGTCTTGATGCCCAGCATGAACTTAACATCCCGACAAAGGCGCTTCACCCCGTAGATCCAGCCAATGGTCACCAGCTCGAAGATGGCCAGAACCAGGGCCACGAAAGTGGCTCCATAGAAGTCCAACAGGTTGAGCACGAACTGGCCGCCGGGCGTGATGTAGAGCAGTCCCAGCAGATAGCCCGCAACGGCTATGCCCACCACAACTATCCAGTTCTTGAGATGCACGAACTGATCCTTGATCACCGTGGACAGGCAGGAGACCATGCCCACGTTGCTGCCGATACCCAGGACGAAGAGCATAAGGAAGAACAGCACGGAGAAGAGCTGCGGCACCACCTTGAACTTGGCTATCGCATCGGGGTACGAGATGAAGGCCAAGCCCGGCCCGCCATTAACCACACTCGAGATGTCAGTGGTGTTGTTCTCGTAGGCCAGGTTGCCCAGAATTCCGAAGATAATCACGCCCGACAACAACGACGTGAAGGTGTCCAGCGTGGTCACGATGTTGGCATCCCTTCGGAACCAAGCGGTAAGTTTATGGCATAAGGCCGTCCGGGCGCGACGCCCCCACTCACCTGTAAATGTTGTGGCCGAAGCGGTTATACGAGGAATACATGATAATGTTCCCGAAGCAGATGGCCAGCGAGAAGAAGACCTGGGTGACGGCGGCGTACCAGACCTGGGGCTCCAGCAGCTTGTGCCACTGCGGCCGGAGGAAGTACAGCACCCCGTCGAAAGCCCCGGGAAGGGTGAGAGCCCGCACCAGCAGTATCAACATGACCACGTACGGGAAGAGGGCCAGGAAGTAGGAGGCCTTGCCGGAACTCCTCACCCCCTTGAACATGATGCCGGCGATGATGACCCAGGCGATGGCCAGCGCCAGCGCCAGCTTCCAGCTGGGATACCCGATGCCGTCGTCGATGCTCGCTTTCTCTCGCAGAATAATGTTCCTGCAGGATGAAGGAGGTGATGAATGGTGCCTCCTGGACACGGACACCTGCTGGCTGCGCACTCACGTGAAGTAAAACTCCGCCGAGGTGGTGCGTACTCCCGAGCTGGCCAGGCTGATGCCACTGGCTTCCTGCGGCCCCGAGTCCAGACAATTGGGGCCCCACTCGGCGCGGCAATAGCTCCACGGCAGCGTCGGGTAGAAGGAGTCCACGAAGTAGCGGAGGGTCAGGGCCATTAGCGTGGCATAGTAGGTGGTCACGATGCCCGTGGCCAAGACCTGGCCATAGCCAATGCCTGTGGAAGAGAGCCGATAAGAGTTATCCCTTGATTTAGCACATATGTACACACATACATATGTACAAATGTCCGTTGTGCAGAGCGATTCAAATTGCATGCGCTTGGATTTGGCGAAGACTTATCGATTGGTTTTCGATTGCATTGCCAGTGTTACCATGCAGCGAAAGTAAAGAAGCTAGGAGATCATTTATTTTAAAGGTTGCAATATTCAGCCTTTCCATTATTATATCTTAAAATTGGCAACAAGTTAATTTAAAACTAAAACTCAATCTTTTTGAATTTTATGGAAACGGAATTTTCAGAATAGAAATTTTTAGGAATTGAAAGGATTAGGATTTTTCAGGATAAGCTTTGGTGGGTTCACTTGGTCACACTGTGCATCGGTTTTTTATCGATAAGTTTTAATATTTTCATTTGTGCTTAATTAGAAATTAAATTTCTTACTCACCCCTCATTATTGGCGCGAGATCGTAGACTTTCACACTGCCGCGACTGGAGAACTGTCCCAGCAGCATTTCCAGATAGTACACGGGCTTACCCACCAGGATCAGGACGATAAGGTACGGTATCACAAAGGCTCCGCCGCCATTTTCCAGCGCGGTGAAGGGAAATCTCCAGACATTTCCCAGACCCACGCTCAGTGCGATGCAGGACATAAGGAACTCGATATCGTTGTTCCAGCTATCGCGTTGTTTCCCCTGCTCGCCCGCCTCCGCTTCTGGCTGATTGTCCGCAGGTCCTGGCGGTTCTCCGGCGCCCGCGCCTGCCCCCGCCTCCTGCTCCTTCTGATTGCTGCTGCCATTCGCAACATTGTTGGGCTTGTATGCGCCGGGTATAGATATGGTTGAGTTATTCAGTGAACCCACAAAGGCCGGATTCATGTACCCGTTGTCATTGTTGTTGTTGTTATTGGCTGTGGTGTTGTCCATGTTGCAGCTGCAAATCAATCAGAAATGTGGTTGCACTAGCCTTCAACTTAATTCGCTCCAACTTAAGGTTACTTCCCCTGGTGGTCAAGACTCGAGGCCCCGCCGAACAACGCCCCGGTTATGGTCATTAATGGACAGCCCAAACACGATCGCTTGCCGGCTCAGTGGGACAAAGACGAAGCTCGGCAAGTCACTGACCCACTGACTTAGACGATTACGCATTACATAACAATGGAGAGGTACCG
The DNA here is from genome assembly GCA_008042775.1 of Drosophila pectinifera. Classification (NCBI taxonomy): domain Eukaryota; kingdom Metazoa; phylum Arthropoda; class Insecta; order Diptera; family Drosophilidae; genus Drosophila; species Drosophila pectinifera. The sequence goes on along the minus strand of VNKC01001577.1, from coordinate 38,556 downwards.
CCGGCACCACCGCCCCCCATGCCGGCTCGATGCAGTGGAAACTGCACCAAACTGGTAAATGCTGCAGGCAAAAATCTGTGGCAATTTGGCTGCCAAGCCTCAGGGCGAAACCAGTTTCCTGGCCTTTTCAGGGAAAGGTCTCCGAGCGTCTGGCACTTTTTTTGTTGCCATTTCTGTCCCATTCATGGCAACACTTTGGCTTTCTTGTTTATTTATTTTGCATCCGATATGGGACAGCAATCTTTCCTGATATCTCAAATTTCACACTGATTTATTACCAGCTCTGGCAGCTGAGGAATTTCCCATAGATAGCTTTCCTATTGTCTGGAGATTACCATATTAGCCAGAGAAAATATTTTGCTAGCAAGCTTGGAGTAGTTTCTTTGTATTCTAGTAACGCATTAATAGAACCTCCTAATAGGGTTTAAGTCATTCAATGATTTCCGAAAGTGCTGCTTAGAAAGTGTATTTATTTACACACAACCGTAGCACAGTCCTCTTCCTGATTAAAAACCAGTCTACAACCCAAGACATTGGCCTTGTTAACTTAGAAAAAACTGAAAAACAGGTTGTTTTTTATGGACAAGCTGTTACAGGCGGCTTTCATAATAGATTGATATGGTTACTATATGAGTAACATGCGAAAAGTTACACCATATAGAGATAAGATCGGGGAATGCTGAACCTGAGTTCTTAAACTCGTTTGTGATTACGAAGTTATGAGTATTTAAATAGGGCTGTGTACAGCATAACTTAATGGAATACTATTTATTTTATGCTCTTAAGAGTGGTGAATTCAAGAGCCTGGTAAAACCACCAAGTTACTGTCTATTTATAGCTAGAGTATTCACCCATCGACTCGATTGGGAACTTTGTTTACTTTTCGGATGACTCGGATAGGTCGTGTCTGTTGTGTCTGTCCGTTGCGCATGCGCAGCTGCTCCGTCGATTGTTCTCGTCGCCATGGAAAGTGAAGGCGGCCCTGCAACTCCAGTGCTTGGATGTTGCAACTTAAAAATGTCAGAGGAACGTGCAGGCTGCAATTACTCGCTAACTTGGCCCAAACAAAACAAAGCGTGAAGTGCGAGCCACAAACTCGATAGCAACACCGCATGGCACGTTCCCCGCCGACGCTTTTGGTGGTGCGGCGGTGCGATAAGGCCCGTCTGTCAGCCCCCATTCTAAATGGGTTTTTATTATTTTATATTGGCAAGAGTCAATTATTTAATTGCACCCGAGGAGCCGCTTTCTAGACACTTGCAGATCTCTTTGTTACCCTTTCTGTTTATATTTAATGCAGCAAAGAATGTGACTGACTGATACCAGCTCGAAATTCTAACTCGGTTATTATGCTTTTTTCTGGCGGGAAAGTATCTTCTTTGGAATACTTCCTCTCCTATCTCCCTTATTATTTTATGATCCGTCTGATACAAAGCTGTATTTTAATATAATTTTTATCTTTCACTTGCATGTCGTATAGTCTGCAAGCATGCGATTCCAGAATCTTTATGGTATCAATAAAGTTATCTTTAGGCAAGAAGTTTCACAACGAATTGAGAGGGTGCCGGGTGAATTGCGGAACCTTCGTCATCTGCACATCACTTTTCATTGGTCTGACAGCTTTATTTGTTTTATTTCTCTGCCTGGTACCTCAACAGGTTTCATTGAAATAAAAAAGTTTGTGGGAGAATTCGGCTTTTGGCAACGTCACCACTAACAATGGCTGTTTGAATTATATAGTTTTATTACTAACTATATAGCCCGATCATATCTAATGTTTGCAGCTTGTGCACGCGATGCTTGAGATTATTTTTTTATTATCTTATGGTTTTATTACCCGAAGGATCTCTGCAGCTGGCACTTGTTAAGTAGGTTAGGGAACTTATTTTATTACTTTGTTTCACTTTCAGCCGGTATTAGTGTCTTTTATGACTTGGGATCTTGGGATCAGCAATTTGTTCTCAGGTGCTCTGGATGCTGTAGCATTGTTGGGTTCGATTCGGTTTGAAAAATCACTGCCGCAGGCACAACTTAATTAATATTATTAATATTTTGATGTACTGTCTGTTTTGCAGTTGCGTTACGACCGTAAACAATTGAGTTCCGTGGAGGTATCCAAGCGAACCGCTCACCGCAAGCGCCAAAAGCTCACTGAACGGACTGGGTTTGCCCAGCGGCGTCTCTGGCGATCGTTTGAGGAATAAAAACAAAGCAAGAAATATCTCGGAAACCACAACAAAAAACGAAAAGCAAAAATTCGAACGAGTCAAAAGGTGTTTTTGGCGAAGTTTGGCGCCCAGACTTGACATAAGCCAAGGTAAGTGAAAATAAGAAAATTAAGTGATTATAGAACAGCGAACTTGTGTATGTGCCGTTTCTTGCATGTAACACACCTGTAATTGGGGACGTGTCTTGGAAAGGTTTTTTAGAAGAGTCAGTGATTATGAGTCACTATTATGTTTGAATTATTATTAATTACATTGCTTCCTAGAACCTATGAATACCTGGGTTTTTTTGTTTGTTCTGAGAGTCAATGACTTATAATCATCTTTAGACCTAATATAAAAATAGAAGATACATAGAATTAGAATGCTTAATTCAATTCTGCTTATTTCCACTGCTTTTAAAATATGAAAAAATTATGTCAGTAACATTAATGTTGTTATTTTTATTATAACATTTATTATATTAGAATGGTGTTCTTTTTGTAATAGTCAAGGCTTCTCTTACCGTACCTAGTTACCTATTATATTTCATATATATTAATTATAATATTCATTATTCTGAATTTTTTCTTTAGTTTCAAATTTCTTTCTCTGAGCTCTATGCTTCCCCTAATGGGTTATGTACTCTTGTACCATTGTACCATTGTGTTCTTTTAGTATATAGTTCTAAGAACTCTCACATAAAAATTCGTAAAGATCGGACTGTTAGAACCGAAGTTAAAGCTATTTATATAATTTTGATTTTTGATAACCGTTTTCCTGGAATAATGTCTACCGCAAGGCACTTGAAGTAGAGAAGGCAATCCGACAGATCGGCTATTATAACGTTTTTTTAAAATAATTTTCTTATTTTTAAGGAATGAAGATAAGATAAAAACTCAACAGAAGTTAAAGAACTCTTTTCTATCTTATTTAAAATCAATCGTACTGAAGTGTACTTAGATACCCTCTTAGGTTACCTCGAGTGGCCTTATTCGGTGTAATCTGCCTTTATTGTTTACACCCGGCACCACGTTATCGTTCACTTTTGATTTCTACTTTGAAGTGCCTTTAAGTTCACTATTGCCCTTTTTGGTGGTCATTTGTTGTCTAAAATTAGAGCTATTTTTCTTAGGAATCGGATAGTAGTTGTTCGCTTGAAAGCATTAATAAATGTTTTATAATTGCCATGGACACAGATTAACAAGTGATTAAACAGTCTGCGTTTCGATTAAATTCCCTTGTAAATAAGCAAAAAACCAAGGTGGTAATGCGTCGCAGGAGCAATAGCACGGCGGGGTCAACCCGAATATGATAAGGAAGCGCCATAAATGTATTATTTCGATACGGTAGTTGCCCAATTGTAGTTTCTGCGGCCAGGTTGGTGGCTTCCACGCGGACACCGCAGTGTAGTTGGGCCAATAGCCTTTGTTTCGGGCCATGTTTGCGAGTGCTGTGAGCTAGCAAACATTTTAATTGGATGCAAATTTTCGACACTTGGCTGCTGCGGTTCGCTCACCTGCTGCGGCTCATTTTTAGAGCCCGAGCAGGGAGCGACACGCTGGCTCGAGTGGCAAACAAATTTCGGTTTTCCCTGACATTATCACGCAAAATTGACCGCAGCAAATGTACAGCACTATTTCCATGTGAACGGCGTTGATCACAACAATTCAATTAAAATCTCAACGATGCCGGCCAAGTGCTGGGAAATGGCAAAGGGCGCCCTAAATCGCATTCCGGCCAACAACCGAATTACTGTAATGACATTTATTTTCACTTTTCAATTAAGTGCTCTGCCATAGGCGAGGAGGGAGTGACCTCCCGCAGGAATTAAGTCTTTTGCCATTTAAAATGTAATTAATTTTTAATACACGCACATAGTATGACGTTGACGGGTTTAATCTGTCTGTTTATGGATGAGTTTCCAGCCCGATTATAGCTTTGCATGTGTTTCTGTGGCGTATTTATTGGCCGGTCGGTAATTGTTCGGATAAAGGACTTAGCAACAATGTTTCGCAATGCCTCGATATGCAGTTAATGCGATTAATAAAAGCTAATGAGTCCTGTAAGTGTGTGGCTTCAATTGATTGTAATTTAAATAAAACAAAGACCTTAAAATCCGTACAAATAAAAACAATAAAATGCGGGTATTTATTAGCAAGAGTTACTGCTTCTCTCATAGTTTATACAAAACAGAGTAATTATCCTGGTCAGAAGGAGTCACTGCTTAGCGTACTTAATTTCTTGCCTGTTCTCGACTCTTTTATTTTCCCATTTAATTAGCCATTCCGGCTGGTCATTCCATTTAATTTCGGTTGTCTCTTGCCGGGTTGAATTCGTCAACAATTACATGAATTATCTCTAGAACTCCACTAATTTAGCCGGACTAATTTGGTATTTTAATGAGGCCCAGCCGCAGGGAAATGAGAGAGCAACCAGCAGCAGCGAACTGCGAATTTATGGCCAGCGAGCATTTCGGATTCGAGTTGACAAAAAGTAAGAGCCACTTACAAATTTTCCCAGTCATTTATCAAGGCTTGGAGGGCATAAATCTCGTCTAAGCAAATAGCTGTGACAGCACAACAACCGACTGAGCCTAAGGTAAGCGGCACTAGTCTTGGCCAAAAGTCAAATCCAGGCCGTGGCCATAATGTGCCGCGGCACGCAATTGTCTTCGGTGCACAGGAAGAAAAGGACTTCTAATGGTGATCGGGAAATTGACTTTTATTTACTCAGAAAAAGTTGTGTCTTCAGGGCTTTAAACGGGGTTCAGGGTTTACTAAAAGTTTTGTAAAAGGTTTATTTATTAAAGAGATTAAGATAGAATTTGAATCATAAAGACACAAATTTAAATTATTATTGCTTAATGAAAATATACCGTAGTCTTTCATATATTTCCGTATACACCCCTTGTTTTATCCTGAACTCCTTGATTTGAATTTCAGTATACCTTTTTCTTATTTAAAGGATCTTCAATGTTTTAATCGGGGTTCAGGACTTACTACACATTGTTTAATGATGATTATGATTATTTATAAAAGAAGACTCCATTTTAATCTAAAATACACAAATCTCCTTGACAATCTCTGTGTATATATCAAAATTAATATTGCTTGATGAATATATAACTTAGTCTTTCATATATTATCTCGATATACACCCCTTGTTTTATACTGAACCTCCTTGATTTTATTTTGAAGTATACCTTTTCCTTATTTAAATATCCTAAAAAGCATCCTTAAAGACTGTATTTAGCTGTGGTTTTCTAGGGTTCTTTCAGTGTAGGACGATATGCATAGAAGTCGCGAGGAGCTGGCATTAAATTTAATGGTATTCGACTGTTGGACATTAAAAACAAAGGACAACAAATGTAGCGCCGCGGACGGAGGCAGGTTAACCTGGCCGTTTTAGCGGCAAGTGGCATATGGCACGTGGCAGGTTGGCAGCCAGGTAGCAGGCTGATTTATGCAGTCGAGTGAGATGAAAAATTGATGATTTAAGACCAACCTCAAGTCGGCAGTTGAATGCCTCCTTGGGGTGCCGTTGCCAAGCTGGCTGGGTGTGAAGTGTGCGAGTGTGATTCCGGCTCAACTCTGGCCAAACTTGATTTGATCCTTATCCGGTGTTTACTTAATTAAAATTCCAGCAGCTATCGGGGCAAGAGGCCCTAATTGAATCTAAGCTGCTGCAACTTTTACATCGAGATATTGCCGAATTAGTTGGGCTTGTACTGTATGTAGGAGTTGTGGCGGGGCAATTATCCGGATTACCTTTACGGCTACTCCTGCTGATGCTGCTCCGGCAAAGGCCAAAGTAATTGGAATGAAATGTAATTTAGTTGGCATCTGAGCTCCGGGAAAGCGCTGCAATTTGCCTTTGCTGGCGAGTATCTTTTGAATAAAGAGTTTTTCGGGTTGGCTGCATTCCAGCCAAGGGGAAATTGCTCGTATCTTGATGCTGCTGCTGGCACACGAAATGCCACAAGTGTCAGGCACTTCATTGTTGCATACTTTCGGGCGGCGCCATTTGAATAGAAAGCACATTAATCATACGCCCTGCGTGCCCAGTTTCCAGTTCCAGGAAAAGAAAACTAATTGAGCTGTGGTCGCTGCGGATGTCGCTGCACTTCTGCATCGCTGGCCAGTTCCCGTTCCGCTCCTCCCGCTCTGCTCCTCCTCGTTCGTCCTTTTGGCATATCACGCATACGTCACATTGTCCACGTATCAGCGATGCAGTATATTAAGTCATTCTGTCGTGCGGCTGCTTGACGGCGCCTGTGCATTTCCATGTCTAAGAGCTTGTTAAAGTCACGTTTCTGGCAAATTCTATTATATTGTAAAGCATTTTCCGTATTTTGCGGCAAGTGCCAGGCGGCAGCTGCCATCTGGCAGTTCGCTGCATGCCATAAAAATGTCTACGGCACACGCAACTTGACTCCGGCTCTGGTCTGGGTCTCGCTCTCGGGTTGGCAGGGGGTCCGGGTACGCAGGGGTCCCATCGCTCTGGCCGGAGCGCATTTCGTGCGTATGGAAAAAGCGATGGAAGGGTGGCGAAATCTGCAATTCATGCAATTTTCATGGAAAATTTGCCGCGCCAAAAGAACAGAGCAAACACACAGCCCGCACTCGGCCATGAAGGACATCGTCTAAGGGCACACAATATGCATGTGTATTAGGATCTGTGCTTTGAATGTCAAAATATTTGTGTGTTTCGCATTTCAAGCGTTAAATTTTTCTGTCAACGCTCCTCCTCCCAGAAAACTCTATCTCTGCGTATTGTCTGCCACTCCGGCACAGGCAGAGAGATATTTTTGAGGTTTCCCTCTGTCCCTTCTGTGGCTGAGCCACCGCCGGAATCCAAATTAATTTGCCTAGCACGTGGGCCTCAGTGATTATGTCTCAGTGGATGCGTGTTTTTGTTTGCATTTGTCTTAAGTGCTAAAGTCCTTGGCTTGATGCTTTCGAGATTACGGCTTACGTGAGCCATCGTCCCGATTGGGAGTTGGGTGGGCTGTGTACGCTCCGCTCCAGGCCGTCGGGACACTTGATATGACATTCGAGAAATATCCTTAATAAATTGTGGCAATTATTCTCCGGCTGCTTAAGCGATTGAGCATTTTTCGGCGCTTGGCAACTTGAGATTTCATAGATGCTCACTGCGGCAACAAAATCGATATCTCCTCAGATATCGTCGGTATATGACTTCTTCACTATTCAGTGCTCAGTTACTTTAAGAATTTTGAATTTTTTGATTGGAATTTTAATATTTCGAACATTTTAAATAATTAAAAGTAGTAATTGTACTTTGGGCTCAATGTCGAGTCAAGTAATTTGGAATGTAGTTCCACAAAATGCTTAAAAAATCGTTATTGCCCTTATTATTTTACACTATCATTGTGGGATTTTGTATTTATTGAATTGTTCAGTATGGCTTATTTATTATAAATAGAAATTTCGAGTGTCGTCGACTTTACTCTCATTCTCGTCATCTGTACTCGTCGTTTTGGTCGTCATTTATTTGTCTTCTTTACTCGTCGTTCTGCTCTCAATTTCCTCGTTCTTTACGCTCGTATTAAAAATTAATTTAATATAAATAGAAATCTCGAGTGTCGTTGACTTTACTTATCGCTTTACTCTCATTCTCGTCATTATTACTCGTCATGAACGTAGTTTGCTCGTTTTCCTTACTCGCCGTTCTGTTCTCAGTCTCCTCGTTCTTCTCGCTTGTATTAATTTATTTAATATAAATAGAAGTCTCGTTTGTCATAGACCTTACTCGTTGTTTTACTCTCAATCTCGTCATAATTACACGTCGTCTTGATCGTCGTTTGCTCATTTTCCTTACTCGCCATTCTACTCTCAGCTTCCTCGTACTTCTCGATCGTATTAAAGTCTGTTGTCTAGGGACCTAAGGACTAGTTCGCATCTGGTTCGATCTGGCTGCCTTGCTGGTACCTGGTTGGGATCGGCATCGTTGCAGATGTCATCCGGCTCTTTGGGTACAGACAACTTGAGTTTTTTTATCTTGGTTAATTCCAGGATTCTCGTGGTGCAGAGACGGCCCTTAAAATCGACCTCAATTCGCTTCTAGAGGCTCAAAAGTTGGGCTTCCGAATTTTATATAATTGGTTCCTTAAATGGAAGGCCTCCTTAGATGAGTTTTGCTTTAATCCTAGTGCTTTAAGCTTATGTTTTCCTCATCCTGCGCTGCCGTTAGATTCCAGTGGCGCCCAAAAGTAGGCAATGAAAACAAAGAAGATAAATGAAGACGAGAAGCAGCCAAAAGCAGCCGCCCTGCTTCGCCTTGCTCCGCCCTGCACCCGTCCACTTTATCCTTCCGCTCCGCCGCAGATTTGTGGCCGGAGTGGAGGCTAAAAATATGCCGTCGCCGCCGCCAGCCACGCCCCCTCAGGACGAACAGGATGTAGGATCCAGCCCACACATGATGTTTGCGGGGCTGGAATGTTTGCCATGGCTGCATGTGGAAAGTGGCACATAATTAATTCAAATTAATTACGAATTGTGTGGAATTAGTGCTTGTGGCAAGCCCTGAAACGAGCCCCAGATCCAGACCCTAGCCGAGAGGCGACAGACGACAGACGACGGGCGACGGGTCGATGTTCGGCCTACATTTCCGAGTAGATTTTTCATCGTCCGTCCCCTCTTGATTTCTGAGCCAGAGCATATTATATTCTTCCCCTAAAATACTAATCCCCCGGCAGCCAGAAGTCGAGTCTCGAGTGTCGGAGGGCCTGCCATTGTTTGTTCGCCTGACCCAATTAGCGCAAAATTTGCAACAACGTCATAAACTGAGGCGCAAACTGCAGCGGGCAGGAGGCGTGGCCCGGTGGCGATGGCCCGACATTTATAAATCAATTATGCAGCGATTGCACGCTCATTAGTGTCAAACTCAATTAACGCTTTGACAGTTTGCCCGGGCTCCAAGCGGATGGACAGCGGCATGGCATAGAATAGAGGGGCCGAAGACAGGCGACAGCTACACGGATTGAGGTCACTTCCGCTGTCCAGTGTCTGTTGTCCTCCGCTGTCCAGTGCCCGCCCGTCAACTCAAGTTCAACCCCGTTAATTGGCTATGCTCTTCCGGATCCCGGAACCGCTTGACCTCTGGAACTGGCAGGAGCGGCAGTGATTAGCAAAGATAATGAGCTGAGGCCTTTAATCGATTGCTGGGCACCGGAAGTGACTATAGGTTGTGTATTTTAAGCCTCACATCTCGGAGGCATGCCTTTTGATGGTTGATTATGGATAAATAATATAGGAAATAAAATGCACTTTACTAGGAGAGTTATTTATACGCTACTTCTGTACTTTTTGATGCCAAGAGCTTTTAAATAGCATTCTGAAGATATTAAAGGGTTCATAGTCATCAGGTGGAACCAAGTCCAAGTATAAAATTATACAATAGTTCTGTTTTGCTCTAGAATTCCCAAGTAGTATTTAAGATGACTAGCAATGTCAGAAACAGTTTTATACTCAGTCTTTACAAGCCTTCTGCTTGTCATTGACAAGATTTGTATATTTTTGGTTATTTATACATATTCCTATTCAATAAACTGTGAAAATCTGTATAATAATTCCTAAAATAATTGTAATTATATCATCAAAGATAATTGGGTGCCTGTACTACTAAAACTAGGCATTTAAGACGACAATGTCAGAAACAGCTTTATGTCCAAGCCTTCTGCTTGTCATTGAATAGATTTGTATATTTTTGGTTTGATTATTTATACATACAACCTTATTTATTAACTTGTCAAAGTCTATTTAATAATTCTTAGCCTTATTGTAATTAAACCATCAAAGCCTATAAGAGTTTCAAAAAATTTCGCACTAAAACTAGGTATTTAAGTCAGTTTTATATAGCCAGGCCTTCGGTTTGTTTTTGATTATTTATACATAACCTTATTTAATAAATTGTGAGGACATAATTTAAAATTTCTAATCTAATTTAAATTATGAAGAAGATAATGGTGAGGTCCTTGCAACAAGCTTGTTTAACAGATGGTTTTAAAAACCAAATTGCATTTCGAGCTTGTAAAATGTTTCAAAATTTAAATTGTCCTTTTCACCGAACCCCATTAGAATGCTTAGTATAATGCCAACTAATTCCTTGCCGCATCAGATCTCAAAAGTAGTTCTTATACAGCCAAAGCCAGACTTTCTTAGGACTTTCCCTTGCACTCTTAATGGAATGTTAATCTTGACCGACCTTCATCAGCAACGCTCTTGGCTAGCTGGCCAGACTCCGGGGCATCGGGGGCCCCAGACAATGCCGGGCCGAGTCCATTCAGCCATATGTGCCCATTTCCAGCTCCTACCGGTGTTTTATATCATAATTGCAATCTTGCATAAATGCGTGCGCCCGAGTTTGTGAAGTGCGCCAAATGAGTGGGGGTGTTTATGGACGTCCGTGCCCGTGTCCGTGCCCGTGGCTGTGGCTGTGTGTCCTGGTATTGGTGTTCTGTGTTTGTTTGTCCTTCGGATCGCCATTTGAGTATGCGTCTTTTATGGCAGCAAACGGTAAAAGCAATCCCTGGCAGAGCCCAGCCATCTATGGAATCGCAGCCATCATTATCGTCGTCATCGTCGTCATCGCAGTCGCTGGAACACGTGTTCTTTCCCCTCGTCCCAGGCAGCCAAACAGGCGGACCAGCCTCGCCGTGTCCATGACACACTTGCTCCGCAATCTGTGTTAGTGTGAACGACGTGTGTGTTGTGTGTGCTTTCCATTGCATATCGCAGTGTTTGCATCTGTGACCACCTCCATCCCGAGCCATTCCCTCATCCTCCCAGCCAGCCCACAGCCCATCTGCAAACATGTGTTGTGTGCTCCTCATCCTCCCCAGAAACGCATTGAAACGCGTTTTGTTGGCTCTGGCTGGTCAGTAGAGGAGCATTGAGGTCACTTGGCGTGCATGTTATAGCCCAGTCCAGCCGCCCCTCATCCTCTCATCCCACCTCTGGGAAGCCTCTGAAGCCGAGTCGATTTCCCTGACTTCTACTTCATTCCGCGCCACGCTTGCTCCATTAGCACTCAATCATTGGCTGATAGCGGAGCCACTCGTGCATCAAATTAATTTGAAACACCAACGAAAATGTCATCAATAACGCTCATCGGATTGGCGGCGGCTCAGCACACAGGCCAAGACAGGAGCCAGTCCCCATCCCACCACGTGACCAAGTTAATTTGGCGCTCTGGCCACAAACAATTAGTAAGCTAAACAAAGCAGTTACTATCGCCAGCGGGGTGTGAGGGTTGGGAATTTTGGAAGAGGGAGTTAGGGAGGCTAGACAGACGAGGAGTTACACTAGTCATCAGAGAGTATTTGTTCTTGGAGAGTGTACTAAAAGTAATTCTATAAATAAGAATGTCTTTGACAGAGGTAATTACTTCTCTAAAAAGCACTTCAAAGAGCGGTACAAAATACTTAAATAGTTAGTAACTTCACTGTCTTTTAGGACCATATTTATAATATATATATATATATTTATTATATCTAATATATATAATATGTTTCTTATTTATATTATATATATTTTATAAGTTTATCTATTATTTTGTCCTTAACTATATTCATTCATTTATCGCGGGTTCTACAGAAATTCATCAACATCTAAAAAAGTGCTTTAAACTATGTCATAAAATGTGTCATCGTAAAAAAGAGACTGAATTGGGTGCCTCAAATATTTTATTTCAGACTTTTAGACACCCTTTAAGCTAATTTCAAAACCATTCTTCTAGGGTAAACACGAATAGTTACTATTTTTAGGATTTAAATTTCCATTTATTTTCAAGCAAAACACTAAACTGTTTATTATTTGGCATAGTTAATTATAATCAAACATTTGATTGCACAGTTTTAGACAGGCTTTAAAATAATTTCAAACGCTTCACCCTTGTGATTTCTGGGGCACCACCGAATAGTTGTTGATTTTAGGTTGCTGTACGTTTAGGGTCTGCATTTCCAATTATTTTTAAGCAAAACAGTCAACATTTTATAATTTGGCATAACTATTTGTAAACAAACATTTTATTCCAGACTTTTAGGCACCCTTTGAAGTAATTTCAAAATAATAGTGATTTCTGGGATCTCTAATATAATATATATATTATAAACTCCAGGTATAATATTTTCAAACCCATGGTGAAAACCCTTTAGGCTGATAAGTACTAGGGCGAGTACTTAACCCTCCGATCCGAACTAAACTCCATTTATGCTAACCAGTTTTGGCCTTTTCGCTGCAGAGACCCATTATCGTATTCGGTGGCATCAACACTCACTCTTCGCACACACAAACTACACTCGCACAGGGGCCAGGACTCGCCGCTTAATTTGGGCACATGTCTGCGTTAGTTGGCTCAATTAAAAAGCCTCGGCGGTTGGATTGCGGGTGCTTTGGGTGCTTTGGCCTGTGGCCACGCTTCCCCGAGCCCTCCTGCGGCGGAGCTAACTCTTTAATGGCAGCCGCAGGATATGCAGAGCCCTGCCAGATATCCATATCCATATCCACAAATCCCTATACATGGCGAGATCCATTCGTGGTGTAACGACACTTCATATATCACGGGATTAGCGGCGAATCTGGAATGTTTTTAATGATAGCGAGACCCTGAGACAAAGTGCGCATAAAGTGCATTCAAAATGGCATTATCAGAGCCCCTCACACACATTTAAGCTTGATCCTGAGAGGGGTCGGGGTCGGAGTGGGACTCGGCCGGGCTTAAAGGGCAGAACATCAAAGCTGACTACGTGCCACGGGTGCGGTGCTTTTATGCAAATTTCCGCTGGCAATCTTTCGCATGCATTTTATGCATGCCTTGCCGCTTTTCCATTTACCAGAGTTTTTCCCTATCTTTTTTTGAGAGGGTTTTCCCCCCGTTCAATTGGCTAACAATTCGATTTTATTTGATTTAATTTCGTTCTTTTTATCTCGTTTATGGCAACTGCGGAGCGGGGCAGTTCGGAGTGTGGAGAGTCGGAAACTTTTTGCTTTAACTCGGCAAAGTCAATTAGGCCAACTGTGCAAACATTTGTTTACACATTCACCGACTGGATCGGAACTGGAAGTGGCGAGCGGAGTGGCGGGGACCAATGGACCATTTCAGCTCGGTGCGACTACAAACTGCCCCTGGCAACGTTTTGCTTAATTAACATTAAATTGTGTTGTACTACAGCCACCCCGCCGAGTCTTATCTTCTCCTGCCCGAAAAGTGTTAAGACAAAAGCAAATTGCCACTAAATTGGCACTTAAGGAATTTCGCTGAGCTGGCCGAACGACGATGTCCTCCTGAGGCGGTCCGTTCTCTCACCTCCTACTCCGCCTCCGCCTCGGACGTCTGTCAATTAAAGCCGAACTGATGTTTAACAATTTAATTATGAAAGTTATCGAGTTTATGCTGACCTAGTGCCACCAGCAGGCGCCCAGAACTTCTCAATTGCTGATTAAAAAAACCTGCGAGGGACAGCAGAAAATATAAGAGGTCTTTGACTCAACTTTGAAAGCCATGACGACTTCTTTTATGGCGCTAGAGTCAAATAGTTTTCTTTATGGTTTATAGATTTCTTCTTTTTTTCTTTCTTTTTTGTTGTTTAAAAAAATAGTTCCAAGAAAATCTTGTTAAAAAGAATATAAGCCATTGAGAAAGAAACAGTCGAGTGTGTTTAACAGGTACCCAAAACTTTTTGCTTGAAATTTAAAGACTGATGAACCTGGCAAAATCACATTGTCTAATTATCATTTAGTTTATGCGGTAGCTTTTAGGATAAAGTTAATCTAACAAGGCGGACTCCACAAAAAAATGTTTCTAAGCAAATGTGGCCAGAGATATGAAGCTGAATACATGTTGAGCAACACCACAGGTGCTGGCAACACATCGATGTTGCTTGCACTGGTTCAGCATGCACAACTATTGCTTTTTAACTTACTAGTTTATTCTATTATCTATATTGTTTTATAACTTCCCTGTTTATCATCCGATTCTCTAAATCTCTAGTTATGTTTGTTGAATACTTTAAATCTGTAGAGATTTCTTGTTTCAAACTGCACAGGTGCTGCTCAGACAACGATGTTGCACTGGTTCAGCATGCACAACTATTGCTTTTTAGCTTACTAGTTTATCATTCTATATTGTTTTATAACTTCCCTGTTTATCAACCGATTCTCTAAATTTTTAGTAATGTTTGTTGGATACTTTAAATCTGTAGAGATATATTTTTTTTTTAAATGCAATAACATTTTATTAATAGTTCTGTTCAGTTTTATAGGAACACACTTTAAACTTCGTCGTGCTGTTTGTCGAAATTTCCCTTAAACTTAAATTTAAATCCAATTTTGATTACTGCTCTGCACCCCCTTCGCTTTAAATTGCAATTATGATGTTCAAGGTAATTGATTAAACTTATTTTGGCCATTAGCTGCAACATCTTTGCGTACTTGGCCCTGCACTTTCGGCCGTTGTTTTGTTGCGGCCTCTCGCCATTTAGCTTTCCGGGGCACAAAGGAAGCCTTCATTAGCAGGCAAACGACTTTTAAATTTGCTTCTAATTATTGTGCATTTGTTGGGCAGTTTTGCATTTCCCTGCTTGACTGGGCCAGGCCGCCGCAACCACTCCATCCTCATTTTCCGGCTCTGGAGCTGGCGCTGTTGCTGGTGCTGGTGCTGAGAGGGCTCCGCCGTGTATTTATGGGCCAAACGTTGCATTTGTGCAGTTTTTAATGAGTTTTTGTTGTTCCGCCACGCAGTTCGGGAAAGTTTTGCCGGGAAGGGCCTCGGGGGCATCGGGTGCAACTGATGCCGCCGGACTGACTAGATGACAGACTGAGTGGAAGCGCTTGACTTGGCCGGCTGACGGACAGGAGCTCTGTAGGCACTCGAAAAACTAATCAGCGCTGGCAAACTTTTTCCTGGCCGGCTTTCGGTATCCTTGGGTTGGGTTGCCTTCTCTCGCCCTCCTGGCCAAAAGACTTTACAACATAATTAAGATTGTTGCAAGCAACTTGAGTGCGTTTAATGAGGAACGGCCAAGGAGTCGAGAGCCAGTTCCTGGCTCCTCCAAACTAGCTTTCCTTGTTTTCCGGAAAACTTTGCCAGCCGGCGGAAGCGAGGGGGGGCATTTTCGGGCTCGTTACTTATCTTGCTCATTTCCTTTCAGTGCACTTTTGTGTTGGGCATTAACATGGTCATTATATCCTGCAGCCCGGCACCTCCGCTTTTCGGCCAAATGTCCGCTGGTCTGCAGCCACTTTCTTGCGGCTTTCCTTGCGGTCTTTGTTTGAATTACGAGCGCCTCTCAAGTGTTTTCCGCTCTCTCAATTGCATAATCATAATCATATGACTTTCCGGAGCAGGCTTCCTGGCAGGATTGTTCATTCAGCCATCTGCATCTGTTTATCCTTTTTACTGTGCTCTGTTTCGCACCTCCGGCCATAAAACCAACTATTATTCGCACTCTCTAATCTCTAATGTGCTAAAAGTTGAGCGCACGCTTCAGTGCTTTTACGGCTGCAGAGGCGTGGAGAACACGCCGGGAAATCCCCTTATTTCGCTCAGGCTCCTCTTGGAGCATTTAGCTTTCATTATAGGCACTTGACTGAACAATTTTATTGTACCCTGCTTATAAATAACATTAAGATAAGCGGTGAGTCTTGTTCCCGTGTTGCTCTAATTTATTTCTAATTTATTTAGCGATCGGCTATTTTTATAGCTACCTATTAGGACCTAGCCAGGCAAAAGAAAGGGTTGGAAGTTAAGACTCTGGGAAGATACTTTAAAATGACTTGTTATTCTCTGCTCGTATTTGTGCAAAATTATCTTCGCTACCTAAAATGTATTCCGTGGAAAATTGCAAGTAAATCTTATAGATTTAATTAATCTTTTGCGACTCCATGATGTGGCTATAAATCGTTTAATGATGATCTAGAAAGCCAGCAATTTATTCTGTATTTATGTTAAGCTAATTTCATTAAATCATTTCACGAAAAGGGTTAAAAAGTGTGCATAAATATTTCATGTATTGGGAATTATTAATTTCCTTATAATTATTAAGGAAAGATGACTTGAAGAAAGAGGCGCAGCCAGCTTCACTTTGTATATATAAGGTGGCAACGCCACCACCTAAAAAAGGTAATTTAAGCCAAAAAATGTCCTTGTGAACTGACACGAAGCTTCTTCCGCTGGACAGGGAGTACCAAATATATATTTGGAATTTCTCTATATTATTTGTTTATATATATATATATTATTAATAATTAGTTCACCCCAAACAGTGTGACCTAATTGTCTGGCATCATTTCAAGGATTTCCCTGAGTGGCATAAACTTCACGTATTCAACAAATCATGAAAATCAAAGCCTTTTAAGTAGCAGATATTTTATTCAAACTGCAAGATGGTATATATTTCTATACCTGTTTCTACCTGCCAACTTTGCTGCATTCAAAGCCAGTTATTTTATTTATTTGCCATTCAACAGTCTAGACTGTGTCCCTGTCCTGGTTCTAGTTCAGCTGGGGGCCATCAACCAGCTTAGACTAACTCCATTCGAACTTAATCCTTTCACTGCCACTGAACCTGGGTCCTGCATTCAGCGGGGAAAACAATTCGGAAACGCCAAATTGCTAAATCGACTAAAGGGGATGATTCCGTTCGAGTTCAATTAACAAACCAACATGCAAATATGGTTCAAAAAGCCAACTCTTTGCTGCCATTCTGCTCACTAGCCATGTTCTTGCCACCATTTTTTCTGCGGCTTCTCATTGCTGGGTGCTAAATGTCAGCAATGCAATTAAATCGGCAATGGCCAACGAGGGGGAGATGGGATTCGCTGGGGGACTGGACGACGAGGGCTTAGCTTGGCGCTTTATGAAATTATGAAGCGAAATTGGATTTAAAAACAGCCAAGCCAAGCTGTCCTGGTCGCTCAGAAGTGGGAAAAGTGAGAAAAGTGGGAGGAGTGGGCGCCATTAGCGCCATTTTCCTGTCCACGTCCTTGTCTCCCCAAGTCCTTCCCAGGCGCTCGTCCTCGGCGCTTCCTTTCGCCGCCGCGGCTGCTGCATTTGATGAGTTGAAAATTGTAATTAAACTGCGTTTGTTGTCATTGCATTTAAAATAAATAATAATAAATAATGCATAATGGGGCGGGGCGGGACAAAAGGCGAGTCTGCAGCCAGGCGGCCAGGCCAAGGAAATGAATGGAAATGAAGGCATCTCCCTCGTTATCCCGAGAGCTGCAGTCGGACTTAACTATTAAAACTTTGGCAGCGGCAACTCCATAAGATGACGTGCGAAAGCGCGAAATGAAAGAAATCTGTCTGGAATAAAGGGAAAATATGGCGGGGATGGCTGGGAAATGAAAAGGGTTCTCTGAAAACGCTTTCATTAAAGTGAAACGCAAACATTTCAATTAAGCAGCGGCTCTAAGCTGATTTCAATCTGGCTAAAAGGGATAACTTCCGGCCTGTTCCTTTTGCCCTTTCCGCCTGGCTGTCCTTCGGTTTTGGTGTGTGTTCGTGATGCCATCGCAGTTCAAATGTTAGGTCACAATTAAGAGGCCATTGGCATTTCCTCGCCCTCCTGGCCCGGCCTTCCTGAGGGCCTAAATCAGCGATTGACATTAATTTTGCATTAGCCAGCGCCTTGAGCCCTGCTCCTTCGTCGCTCATACGCCCCGTTGTTCGCCGAATTAAATTATGCGCGCTAGCCATAAAAAAGCAACTCGAGTGGCCATTGTTTCCGGCCTGGCACAGTTCCGAGTACCCGCCCAGAGCCCAGAGCCCAGACCCAATCCCAGTCTCTGGCTTTGGCTTATTTTATTTTCCAATTAAGTAAATTGCGTGAGCCAGACTAGGGCCAAGAGCCCTCCCCTTTGTTGGGCACATCACAAAGGGGCGACTACTACAAAAAGAATAAATGTTTTCCTCGCTTCCTCGGCTTCCCTCCTTGGGAGCCCCCCCGCACACATCAATAAATGTTGCGTGTTGCCAGGGAGGAGCTTCTATAACTAATCGCCGAGTTTCCCTCGGCTTTAATTGATTCAATGTCTAAATATCCTAAGCACTCCGCCCAGCCGCCCACAAAGTCAGCTGCGATTATGGACTTTGATGTGTGAAGACCGGACGGGATTCAGCGGAACATCCGCAGACAGCAGACAGCAGACGGATTCCAATTTGCCATTCTGTCTAATGCCAGACGCTCATTCAATTTGTATTACATTCTATATGGACTTGGGTATTGTTATCATTTTTATGGGCTTAATCGATGGGATCCGATAATGAGCTCATTGTGGGAAAGTCGGGTTAAATGAAGTCTTAACAAGATGCGGGCTAAGGCTGTCAATCAATATTTAAATGGAGTGAAATGGGGGAAATATGCTGAGGAGAATTTAATAACATTTAATAAATGAGCTGGAAGCTAAATTGTTGTTTAAAATTAAGCCATAAATATTGAGAGCTCTTCTTTCCTTGCAGAATTATTACTTCTTAGTTAAAGTTTAGGTAGAAAGTGCAAAGATTTTATATTGTTAAAATTAAGCCATAGAAGTTGAGTGCTCTTCTTTCCTTGCAGAATTATTACTTCCTAGTTAAAGTTAAGTTTCTAATTTAATATTTCGAATATACAAATTGCTCTGCAAATGAAATCAGCTTCTTTAAGAGCCCATAAAATTAAATGAATTCAATTAAATTCAATTCTCAATCCTTTTATGCTTAATCAACTATTGTTTTGTGTAAATATTGGCAGGAAATTAGTGCTCGGCTGAGCACTTTGGCAACAATAGAATGGCCGGGCCTTAAAGAGCTGCTAATTAGATTAAGTGAAGTGTCAAATTTAGTACGTTTTCACTTTGTGTGCGCTTAACCTACTCCCAAGTGCACTTCAACGGAGGCAGCCAGGCAGCAGCAGCAACTGCAGCAGCAACAGCAGCAGCAACAGTATGAATACTACAACTACAGCATACAAATGTTTTCAATTACAGGCAGCACAACGAAACGGAGGGGAATAAACTGGCACAACAACTTTAAAAGTACAAGCGGCACAAGAGGAAGAGGAGTCCATGAAGTGCATAGACCAGGAACAATGGTAAATGCCACGTCAGCAACATCACCGGCAACAGCAACAGCAGCAACATCACCAGCAACAGCAGCAGCAGCAGCAACAACGACAGCAGAAGCGAGTCAACGACAGCTTAAAACATAATACGCCAGCTAAAGGCAGAAAGCGGATAGAGAATCAGGGGGTTCCCCCAGCCCAGCACACACATAGACAGAGAGACAGTCACCGAGGGGCGGCGGAGGCGGAGCGACTGCAAGGGGAAATCCCCGGACAAAGCGACATTGCGAATAATGAGAAATCGTTGTTGCAATTAGTGTGTGCCAGAGGGGTTTTGGGCCAGCCATGAATCACCAGCTCGGCTGCCAGCGGAAACGGAAATGCTTGCCAACGGACGCCGAGGAGGAGCAGGTGGCCACTAAATGTTATTGAACACTGAGCGATCATGTCCGACGTTGAGAAGGCGATTAAGGTCCAGCACCAGCAGCAGCAGCAACAGCTGGACTGTGGGATCGACGATGAGACTGATCCCGAGCACGGATCTGCAGTCGCTCCTGGATCCGAGGTGGGGGTCAAGACCACCGCCACGCTGACCGCCAAGCCGAGCAGCTGCCTCCGACGCTGGTCCGGCCAGCTGCTCAAGCTGCTGCTATCCACGCCCGGCCTGGTGCTCCTGGTCATTGGGTACTCCATACTGGGCGCGCTCATCTTCCCGCTGCTGGAGGCGCCGCAGGATCTGAGCAAGTCCGCGGCCATAGCCAAGAGTCGAGAGGACTGTCTGCGGGAACTCTGGATCATTACAGGTGAGCGATATATAAGCTGTATAAATTGCAACTAACATCCTTTTCAGTCAAGTGCAGTGTGGTTAGGAGTAAAAGGATATTTTATATATTCTAGAATATTTTCAAGTAAATATTATAGTATTAGCGATGTGACAGAGAGGCAGTATAGTTAGGAGCAAAGTAAAAGGATATTTTATATATTCTAGAATATTTTAAAGGAAATATAATAATATTGGTGATGTCACAGAGGTTTAAACTATAAAACGTAAGAAATCATGGGTAATTTTAGATTTAAGAAACTGAACTAAGAGGAATGCAAGAAAGAAAGATCAGATTTGACATTGAAAAATAACACATTTGCTTTGTCCTAGTAATATTTTAAACAATTACCAGCCACATTCTAGCCATTTTAAGCCAAAGCTTGCTACACATTTTACTTATTCCCAGATATATTTCAATTACATTATCTTAACCACCTTTGATCTCTAAATTTCGTCTAGAAAATCAGATTTTTTCGCTTCTGCCTGATTTTGCAACAGTTATTTTATCGCTTGGCTGGCACCGCGCAAAAAGGGGCATAAATTATGGGAGCTGCCACCACATTTTGTGGCGCATTGGCCGTAAATTTTCGGGGCGCCTGCACGCTTGATTTGCCTGCAAATTGGCAAAGTAAAGCGAACATTGGAGCGACAATGTTTGTTATCGCCCATTAATGCTTAGCAAATAGCACCGATGGCCAGCAAATATTTTAATTATAAGTACCCGCAAACAGGCGAAACTAAACAAAGGCCTGGCAAATTTCAATTTCGCGGCTGCCCAATTGAATAATAGGAATATATTTGTATTGGCGAATATTTGGCCGGGAAGCGGCTATATTTAACCGAATCGATCGCAACTATGTGCTAGTTGAGGTCTGTCTGTAGGCCTGATTTATGTGAAATTAATTACTATGTCGCAGCTGCCAGTGGCACTCGGCTCGGCGCGTTGCTCCTTGCGGGCTGGCGGCACGTGCGTGTTCATTGGAGCTGATGTTTGTTTAATTAAAATTTCACATAATAAATAAACCAATTAACTTGAGCTCATCCGCGCTGAGGAGGCGGCGGCGGCGTCTCACCTGGCTTATGATTAATTCCAGGAGGGCCTAATGATGTGAAGCCTTCCTCCTCTTGCCAAAGGTCATTTATTATTAACCTTAGTTGAGTTGAGTTAAGACTTAGCCAAGGCCTATTATGCCGTCTTGGCAAGGAAATCAAGGCAGGTTTTAAGCAAGTATAAGAATCGATCAGGGTAGCCTTTAAAACTTAAAAATCAGACTTTGAAATAGATACCTTGAAAGAGATTCTTTTTATTACTCCTTTTTTTTACTCTCCGAAATTGGACTACACCAAACCTCCATTAAACTCCTTTTAAAGAGGAAAGCATGTCTTGCCATCA
The DNA here is from genome assembly GCA_008042775.1 of Drosophila pectinifera. NCBI lineage: Eukaryota > Metazoa > Arthropoda > Insecta > Diptera > Drosophilidae > Drosophila > Drosophila pectinifera. The sequence continues at coordinate 17,071 of VNKC01001577.1, read as the reverse complement.
GGGGAAAAAATTGCCAATGTAGAAGCATTTGATTTTCGTCTTTGTTCTTAGAAACTGGCTTCGTTCCTTGGTCGATTAGAGTGGGTGGGCTTGACGATGTCTGGGGCAAGTGCTCACCCGAGGCCCCATGACTCTAGAGACTTCCCCTTAGCCCCATCCACGCCCAAGGCCAGGAGGCGTGAGAATAGGGCGTGGCCAATCCAGCAAACTAGTCTCCAACTGCTGTTAACAAGCGACCTCCACAATTTGCCTCTACAAGAGGCCACCGAACACACGCCATCGACAACGACATCTCCATCGACATCGAATGGGAGCAGATTCCTCAAGACATTCGCTCGAAATCGAAGGGGAGGATGGAAGAGGGCTGGGTTGGGCAAGGTGAGCGACGGAGGAGGTCCACTTGTGGCCCGTGTCGATGGGAGGTCGAAGGATGTCAGGGGTTATCACTGCACTTGGCATGAAATTGCATAATTGCGGCAAGGGCACTTGGTCGCATTCTCGAGGATACTCGAACCGGGCTAACCTTCCATTTTGGTCTTTTTTCCCCAGAGAAACTCAACGTGCTGTACGAGCGCAACTGGACGATGCTGGTCCACGAGCAGCTGCGTCGCTTCGAGGGCTCCATTGTGGCGGCCACGCGCCAAGGTTCCGGCGGCTCCGGAGGCGGCGGCGCCGGAGGAGCCCACTTCCAGGGCGGCAGTGCCAGCGCCCTGGGTCACTTCGGCTATGATGCCGGCGACTCGCAGAGCTGGACATTTAGCGAGGCTCTGCTCTACTCGGTCACTGTGATAACGACAATTGGTGAGTTCCGCTCCCGTTCTCTATATCCACCTCCACCTCCACCTCCCATTACTGCTTCCGCTTCCGTTTCCGCACTTTCACTGCCACAACTAAGCCGTTTGGATTTATGTTTAGTGTTTATCCTGGGACTCGGCGCGCCGAGCTGCTTATTATGATTTCGGGCCCTTGCCACAACTCGTGCTGTGGCCAGCAAATATTTACTTTGCGGGGGATCCAGGGGCCCAGGCAAATAGACCTGGTATCCCAACGCCTTCTAGTGCCAACTAAGCCAGCAGGAGCCGGCCCCAGGAGCCGTGGAACATCAGACGCATTGCGTATACGACCCGTAGGCCGAGGCAAAATATTTGCATATGCTAAATGATGGCGCCAGAGAGCGGGGCCATGTTGTTACAAATTAACCGTATCTCAAGGCCTATAACTTTGACAAGGCTCCGAGTTCCTGGGGACAAAAGGCCACTGGAATGGTCGTAGATAAGCTCCTCGAATGTGTCGCCAAACCGATTTATTGTGGACGTTGCTGTGGCCAAACAGTAACTTGGCTTAAGTGGTTAATATAAGTGCCATAATGAGTGCTTAGAGGGCAGTGTATGATGTCTGGGTTAATTAAGAGGGGAATTATTGCCTGAAAGTTGATGTTCAAGGTGTGTTTTAAGTAGCCAAGTTTGAATTGTTTCTACAAATATAATAATAATAGTGCATATTACCTTTTGCTTAGAGGCTTACATTCCCTTAGGGTGCTGCTTATTTATTTATTTCCTTCAATTACTAGTTAAATAAAGCAACAAATATTCTCACTCCAGGGGGTAATGTTTAATCTTTACTTTATATAATAGATTTAAATAGTTTTCAGCACTAAACAGACTAAAGACATACATTGCCTTCCCTTTATTGTTGACTTTTATACAACTTTAAAGTAAATCCATATGCTGGAAGCCCCTAGGACCTGTCCCAATCCCCCTTATTCCCCACTCCCAACCGATTAAGAGAGCATACATTTATATTAGCCAGTTCGTGCTTTCCATTCTCAAGCTCTAGCCCGGATGCACTCCATCTCATGGTTCCCTTCTTGCAGGTCACGGCAGCCTGACGCCGCGTACCGCCGCCGGCAAGCTGGCGACCATCTTCTACGCCCTGGTGGGTGTCCCGCTGATGCTGATGTGCCTGTCCAGCCTGGGAGCCCTGCTCGCCGACGCCCTGCAGTGCACCTATGTGCGGCTCTGCTGCCAGCTGCAGCAGCACCACCAGAGCCAGCAGCGCAGGAGGAAGGCCACTCCGGCAGCCACCGCCGCGGCGATGACAACGCCGGCCAAGGCGGGTCGGGACAAGGAGAAGGAGAGGGAGAAGGGTCACAAGCGACGCCTGGCAGCTGGCATGGGGGTAAGCATGGCGTATGATTGATATTATTTAAGCGAGCGCAGCAGCAGCTGCAGTCCATCAGCGGGGCCAGCGAGGACACTTTCATGGGTCCTAATTCGATGGCTGCCGGGACCCACAACTCACTCCCCGACAGCTGTTGCTGTGACCCAGGAAAAAGCCAACAAAATACAGGAGGGAAAGTGCTCCCTGGTTCGGTTTACAGCAAACTTCATTGTTTCGTGCGTCCAAAGTCCGCGGCGAGGGAAACTTTCGCCGGCTACTCCGCTGTTTTACGCATGAACTTTTCCCACTACTCACTAAGTGTTTCGTTAGCAGTTTTTCCACTAGCCCCGAAACTTTTCCACCAGCAGCGACAGTTTCCCTTCGGCCAGCGAACCTCCACTGCGAGCTGGGCTCTGATGTGATGTATGGAAATTGAAGCTCCCAAGCTAAGCAAACTCTGATGGAAATCATTGATTTGGCAGGACTCGGGTATCCATTCTTTTGACTTGTTGTTCCAGGGGATTCGGCTCGAATTTCGCACATCAAACTGCATTCCAGGACTCGAATTTCGAGTTTTAATTACGACAGCAGAAGCCTTTTAAGTGGATTCAAAAACACCCGATCCCGCTGCCACTCCAGCTGAACTTGGCCATCCCAACCGGATTTCTATTAACGCAAACTGAAAGTTTGTAATTGATTTGGGCCAAAACAACAAAGAACTTTTCTTTTAGCCTTTTTGTTTTTCCCCTGGAAGCCACCGTGCTTTCTAGGTCTTCCAACTGCAGACTGTTTTCGCTTTCCGTCCGGTTTCGGGGTCGGTTTCACGTTCTTCTCCCGGCTTATTGCTTTTTTTTTGTTTTTATTTGCCGTGCCAACGCTGTATACATTATAAACAATTTTTTAGGGTATCAAAACTCTGGCTAGAAGCCTGTATTTAGACCCGGTACTTGTACTTGTGTTTGTATTTATTTGTTTGCGTGTCTTGTGCATTCGTGCATAAGTTTTGTTAGTGATTTGCCGGGCTCCCGTAGTGACATTGCTGGATGTTCCGGCTTTTCCGTGTACGCCGTAACCTGTTATCCGTACTCCGGCTTTTAAAGCTTTAAGCGTGGCAGAAAAAAGAGTGATTCGGCTTGTTTGGCTTTGCAGATTTTTTCAATTGCGGCGACTGTTTGTTTTGCTGGCACAAATTTCTGATTAATTGCCAGTTTATGGCTGAGCGGGGCGAGAGCTGCGAAGTGCGAAGTGCGGATGAAAAGCGGCTTTCAATAAATAAATAAGTGATTTTGCGGTGGCCCCTGGCAAGTGCGATCGCCTGTTTGTCATTCGGCAAAAAAAATGCAATTCATAAATTAACATTTACTTTACTTTTAACATTTTTTCCCCTCGACCCGGCGCTGTGCAAGCAAACTCCTCTGGCCGACACTTTTAATGAACTCCTCGCCAACTTTGTCCAGCGCCCGCGTCAAACTTGGAGGCTCCTCGGCTGCACTCTCCACCGTTCGACACTTTAAGAGTTGCGAAAACTTTAGTTGGCAGTTTGAGCCGGGTCAAAAGGTCGGCGGCGACGGCATAAATTTAATTTTTCCCGGCCAAGTGGTCGGGCTCGGTTCGTGCCAAGTAAATTGAAATGAGTGCGAGCCACTTTAATGCGGCGGTGGAAAGTTAGCACGGGGGAGGCATGCAATAACTTCTCGTTTCCGGCTCTTTTGGCCCTAATTGATTTGGATGCCGGCCATCCAGATACCACGTGGAAGCGCGGAATCGAAGCTACAGCTGGGGAACCTGAACACTTGCCGCACTCGCCACGCTCGAGAGGAGTAATCTACTTGCCGTGTTCGCCGGCACTCGAGCAAGGCATTCCTTTCAGGAAGCCAAGCCTGCGACTTGTTGAACAGGATTTTTGCATTTGCTGCCTGGGATTTGTGATTGTGATGGCTTGTTTCGATGCCTGTTGGTGCCGGCTGCATTCAACAACTCATTAGGGCGCTATCCAATCATCCGGGACAGGGACGGGCCAAGTGGGCATCTGGGGCTTTCCGGCAAGGATGCGCCTGGCAATTGATAAGGCCGACGGCAGATTGCGGTTGGCCCTGGGGGATGTCCAGTCCGGGGTTGAATTATTATCGCCCTCGTGTTGACTGCTGCCATTTCGGCTTGGGCTTTGGCTTTGGCTTTTGGCCTTTTGGCATGTCGGCATTTCGGCCATTTGGCCTTTGCCCTCGTCGCCATCGTCTTTTGCAATTATCATGGCGCTCGACCCGGGCTTCCTCGCTCAGACCGCAAGGCTCCCAGGGAGACAGTTCGCATTTGGCCGCTTGCGTGTGTGTCCATTAGATTTGCCATGGCATTTGATGATGATGCCACAGAACCGCAACGCACACGAAATATACATATGGCAGCCGGAGAGCCCGGCCGCAAACAGCTTTCCAGGGCGAACCACGAGCATGATGAGCAGCTTTGGGATCCCAAGAAGGCCCCGGATTGAGCATGCAAATTGCGTGTTTTATTGACAGGCCCCCATCACGTCAAGTAGCCGCAGTGTGAGCCCAGGAAATTATATAAAGCTCAATCCAGCAGCATCATTCCTATTACGGGGAACTACCCTTTAATTAGAAAGAAAATACGGGTTAGGGGGAACCTTATTTTAAGAGAAATATATCTAAAGGCAAGTTCCTTCCTTTTAAAGGGTTTAATAAGTAGGGTTATCCATAGTATATATCTATATATATACGAACAGTGTCTCTATTGATTTTCTCTCCCTTCTAATGTCACATTTATTGTCCTTTTTCCCTCCTTAGGCTAATTGCAAGGGCTGCCAGTACGATGCGGCCAACAGTGAGACGAGCCTGAACGACTGCCTGGAGTACGGGCACAAGGGCTCAGGAAAAGTGCCGCCGGACAAGGGGGAAGGTGAGTGCCGCTCCATGCTAATTGTATTGTCAGCACAACTGCGAGTCGTTAATCATCTTTAACATGTCTCTGTTCTGTTCTTTTGTGCCGTGCCGTGCGGTCAGCAGATGCCTGTCAATTGTTGCGCAACTTGAATCAGCAGCAGCACTTCTACCAGCAGCAGCAGCAGCAGCAGCCGGATGTCATGCTAATGACAACGACAACGGGCAGCGCCTTGCTGAAATACGCACCGCAGCAACAGCAGCAACAGCAGCAGCAGCAGCAGCAGCAACAGCAGCAGCAGCAACAGCAACAGCAGCAATTATCGACAGCAACTCTCCCGCGACAACACCATCAGCTGCAACAGAATTTCGTGGCTGTGCCCAGCAGCATGCTGCGAATGCCGCTGACAGTGCCGCCAAATTGTTATGCGCCGGCGACAGCCACGATTTACTTTCCGTTCGCCCCCTCCGCGCCCGGCAGTCCTGCCCACGCCCACACCCACACCCTGGCCCACGCACATCATCTGGCAGCGAATCCGATTGCGAATCCCATGGCCAATCCCATGGGCAATGCAACTGCGTCGGGGACGGCACTGGGCCAGCAGCCACTGGTCAAGTATCACACGATACACTTGCAGCCCGCTTCCGGCAAGCATCGAGTCCTGGCCTCGGGCCTCCAGGATCCGTCGGGCGTGGAGTCCGCGACTCTGGAAGCCATCACGTTGCCACCGCCGCCGGCCTACCAGACGGGGAATGTGCCTGGTGAGTGCCGAGATTGCTTTCTTTATTGCCGTTTTCCTTTCGCTGACACACGATGTGACGAGGGGCTGTCAGACATGGGTTTTCAATTGCCATTCAGGAATTTCACCATATTTCTTATTATTTTATTATTCTTTTCGTATTCAGAGTATTTAAAATCAATTTATTCGTGGGGTAGGGCATTGAATAATACCGGTATGACACTGTAGAAAAATGTAGTTATGGTGTTATGAGGCAGTAACAAAGTGTACTTTAACTAGAGAACGCTGAAAGGGATAACTATATGTGTTGTATAAGTGCCATTTAAATGGTAAATTAATATATGAGTATATGACACTGACAATTTTATATAATGTGGTTATGACACAGTATAAATGTTTCGTTGATTACAGTTTTCTTCAGAACCGTAAAATAAATAACTTTATGTGATGGTTCAGCTATTAGTAATATGACTATAGTCACTTTAAAATTAAATGGTTAATTAATACGGCCATGGTACTGTAGGAAATTTTAAATAATATGGTTATGACACAGTAGAACATTTTTCCGCACTGAGAGTTTTCTTCGGAACCTTAAAAGATATATCTACATGTGTTGGTATCAGCTATTAGTAATATGTAATATGCTATTAGTAATATCTAATATGCTATTAGTAATATCTAATATGCTATTAGTAATATTAGTCATATCGAAATTAATTGGTAAATTAATACGGCCATGACACTGTAGGAAATTTTAAGTAATGTGGATATGACACAGCGGAAAATGTTTTTTAGAACCTTAAATGAGATATCTATATGTGTTGTTTTGCCATGATTTTTATCAGGAATGGGACTATGGTCTATATGGACTATGGAAAAAAAAGTCCAAAGGTATAAAATTATTTGTTCGAATTTTCTATACCGGTGTGACCGTACTTGCATTACAGAAAATTAATTCAAATAATAAATCCTCTGATTAAATAAACTTTTGCTACAGTGTCATACCCCAAAAGGAATTTGTAGATTCTATATTATTTCGTTTACTCTCATTGACTCCGAGAGAAAGTGTAATAATATCCTTTTATCATAATCAAAATAATCAAAAAACCCATCGAATGTTCAATTCAATTAAGGTAACGAGGTAAATATCAATTTACCCAGTCTAAACCATTATCAAGGCCCACAAACGCTTGACGTTTATCCGTAAATTGATTGAATTTCGTAACAATTTAGAATTGTTAATGAGTGATAATGATAGTGGTGGCGGCAAATATGCATAAATCGAAGAAGGAAACTGGAGTTTAATTGGATGAACAATTTGTGCCAGCTTAGCTGGCATGTTCAAGCCGAGAATGTTCTGCTGACAGCCATTGGCTTAACCTGAGCCCCGAAACAAAACCGAACTGTAATCAATCAATCATACGCCCTGCTGTCGTCAGCCCGGGCTGGCCCAGGACCTGCCCCAGTCCCTGCCCCTGCCCTTCCGGGCTCTCATTTACGCTTTCAATTATATAACAATTTGGGCGGCAATGGCAACATCATCGTCGTCATCAGCAGCTCGCAGGCTGCGGCGGCGGCGGAAGCAGCGGCGCGTTAAAATGACAGAGTTAAGCAGACGTACTTCACCCAAGTGGGCGGTGCTCCGGGGCGGAGGGCATTAAAACTTTTCAGCTTGTGCTGCTTGACATGCCAGGACATCGGGGGAGAAGCGGCAGCAGCAACAGCACAAGGACAACATGCACTTGAGGCAACTTTCGACATGTGCGACAGTTTTATTGACGATAATGATGACTTGGCACAAAGGAGGCAGGACTGTCAGCCTTCGGTTCTGGCCTTCTGCCTCCCCGCCTCCCACCTCCCACTCCTTGGCCCCCGGCTTGTGCAACGCATGCAAAACTCATTAAGGTTAACGGCCCCTCGTCGTTAAGGCGGCGGCACGTGACTTGCTTTGTCAAAGGATTCCGCTTAATTTCACAGCGAATTCTGGCGTGGGACTCGGCCATTTGTCGACACTCTCTCCCATTGATTCCATTATGCATGTTAATTGTCTGCAACTGACACCCGGCACAAGCGTGCCTCCCACTGGAGTCCCAGTCCGAGTCCGTGGCGCACCGCACCATTAAAGCGCTGCCAAAGTTGCCCCCACCCGGAACCGCAGGGCCAAAGTGACTTTCCTGCGAGCTTATGTATATAGCCAGCACTATATGTCCCTGCACTCTAATGAATGTCTTTGTGTGCTCACTGCCCCCCTCTCTTGCCACGAGCACACACTCGCCCGTGCGGCGTCCAAGTTTAAGTAAATATTTTCAAATTGGCCATGTCCGGAGCAGGGCACACCACTCCGCGACTCGCCAGTGTCCTGCTGACAGCTCCAAAGCGAAAGACGAGCGCTTCCTTCCGCTTTTAGGGTTGCCAGTGGGTTAAGCAGTGAGTTCAGGACAGTGGATGTGGATATATCCTGCTGTATACTAAAGACTGCCTTAAGCCTTATTTAAATATTTAATAATATGATCTCAGCGAGTTAAGCTAATAAGTTTAAAGGCCTTTTATTCTGGTTTAAATGGGTATAATGATTCATTTAAAAATTGTTTAATAAAGGAGAAGTAGTAATAGTGAGTAGCTTCTACATTTTAAGCATTGAACTTTTAAAAGATAAAGAGCAGCGGGGAATCGTCTGCCAGTTACTTCTTAAAAATGCGTAGCTCTTGTTACATAAAAGATTCCTTAATAGCTTTAATGGCAGTATTTTCGTAAAAGTTCCTGTGAATAATTTACTGCCTTTAGTGGCTGTTGTGTCCCCGACAATGGCCCACTGTGCAGGGTGCCCTGTGGCCCCGCCAGATGTTTTAATGCCCCCTGACGTCCCGACATCCCATTCCGACCCTGCCACTGGCAGCCGCTAATGAAAGTTAACGCCAAACTTCTACATTTTGGAATGGGAATGGAAATCCCGAACGCTTCGTCCGCCACATTGTTGCATTGTTCAGCGAAGTTTGCAAATGCAAAGCAAATCATTTTCGCAGCGCAGTGCAGGCATTGGCCCTGTGTCGTGGCTAAATGCACAACTTTTCCGGCTGTTTCCGCACCCCTCCACCCTTCCACCCCTGGCCGTGGGCCGCTGTTCCGGCTCCGACTCCGGCTCCGGCTTCCGGAGCTGCCACTGCCACTTCCGGCGGAACTAACGGGCTAACGGGATAATCTAACCGTGTGTGGCAGTTGGCGGAAGTTGTTTTGCCAATTTGTGCGCCAACTTTTGGGCCAGCATTGTGTGTAGCTTTGTGTTTTTTTTTTGTTAATGCCTTTATTGTAATATATTTTAAAAGGCCTTGTCCGTTTATAAACACTTGTGTAATCTTTGCCCGTTTTCCTCTGAATTTGCAGCTGTGCGGCGGGCCAAGTTCGTGACGAAGCCGTTGCCGCACGAGATCAATGCGCTGATGGATTGTGGAGCGGGTGCGGGATCCTCGGACCTGACCGGCAGACATGATTTATTGCTGCCAGCCGCCGGAGGAGCAACAACGGCGGCCACAGGCACCGCGGCAGCACCATTGTTAACCTACACGGCCGCAGCAACAAGCCCCCAGCTGTCAGCAGGCATCAAGGCAGCGGCAGGAGCAGGAGCACCCACAAGGGCCACTGTCAGAGGGACCGGAGCGGGGTCCGATAACAGTTTTATGGCCGCAGGTGTTTGTGGCTTAGCAGGAGCACCACCGGGAGGAGCAGCAACATCAACAGCAGGAGCCACTGCAACGGCCTCCTCGGCAGCGGCCACATTGTCCGCTCTGCTGAGCGGCAATTCTACGGGCACGGTGGACATCATGGAGGACGAGGACGAGCAGGAGCGGGAGCGCTTGAGGTATGTACCGCAGAGTTTAGATGACGAGAATCTCCCGCCTTTAAGCCGTAGTTGGAGAAGTGTTAATTTATTTCCATAAACTAACTTTTCGCTGCCAGCCTCGCTTTAAACCAACACTTCAGAATCCGCAGGATGCACACGAGACCCCAGTTTTCCCGCCACGGCCTTGCGGATTCCCCGCCGCGGTGGCTGTCTCCACTCCACCCGGGCCCCCCGCTTGCCAGGGCCGAGAGCCGCGCTCCTGACGATGGGAGGACGGCTTTCCTTCGCTTTTTGAGCGCGCATTTTGAGCATTTTATTTAATAAAAAGGCAGCGGCGGCGGCGGTAGCATCTGGTAATTAATTTTGACAGTGAACCTGGGCACGCGTAGCGGGGCGCCCCAAGTATATACTATATATATATATAGCCCCTCTTCAGTTTCAGCCTTGTCTGTAGTCTGTAATTAATTGTAAGCCGAGCTGCGCACTCACTCGCAATGAATCGGGTCAATTAATCTCGACCGAATGCCGCTCCTGCCCCGGCCCCATCCTTTACCATCCGTCTTGTCTTGGGTAAATATGTGCACACGTGATGTTGTCCTTATTGATCGCTGCCAAAATCGGAAGTAGTTTCCTGGCCAATCGCTCCTCGAGTGCATCTCGAGGCGGTGTTTGCCCAGCCGAGAGCTGTTCGCTCCGAGCCAGCCACGAGTCCCCCGAGAGCCTGTTGGCCAAGTTCAATAAATGTTCGGCAAATTGGTTTGACAGAGTGAACTCGAGGGACTGAGAGTGCTGTTGGCCAAGGAGCAGTCCCTGGCCACTGTTGCAGGCTGTCGAGACCCTCGTTCTATGCAATCCAAGAGGCATTTCGAATGTCAATCAAGTCAGACTCGGTTTGGGATTTGCTAGAAATGTGGGACTCCAAACTACCTGTTTTCCCTTGAAATTTTAAGGCTTTAATGTATAGATTTACTTTGTATATTAAAGAAATAACTAGGAAGACACAGAAATAGTTTAAACCTTTACTTTTAATACTATTTTAGTCACCTTTAAGACGGAAATAGGCTTGTACTCGTCCTGCACTACACTGCTTAGCTATTCCCATATAACGTATACGCCAAGAAGACACAGAAATAGTTTAAACCTTTACTTTTAATACTATTTTAGTCACCTTTAAGACGGAAATAAGCTTAGTCTCGTTCTGCACTACACTGCTTAACTATCTCCATATAACGCATACGCCCTGTGTCCCTCCCTGACCAGCAGGTATCACGTATACTTACCGTCGGTTTTATGCCTTATTGAGAGAAATACATAAGAAGACACAGAAATAGTTTAAACCTTTACTTTTAATACTATTTTAGTCACCTTTAAGACGGAAATAAGCTTAGTCTCTTCCTGCTGTGCACTCCTTACTTATCCCCATATAACGCATACGCCCTGTGCCCCTGACCAGCAGGTATCACGTATACTTACCGTCGATTTTATGCCTTATTGATTGGACAGGACGCTGGCTGGCAGCTATTTCGGTTTTATGGCCTGAGGTTGCTTGGGGTCTGCTTTTTATGCCTAATTGATTTATTTTACGGCCAGCTCCCGCGTAAATATTTATTGTCCATCGGTGTTCTTTATCATTCGCAGCAATTGCCCGCATGGCACGCCCTCGCGGGTGCCGCTGATAGCGAGTCCGCCGAGCGTGCCGCAGGACTCCGGCGAGAAGTCCGGCTCCTGCGGCCTGGGTAACCACTCCCGCCCCGCCGCCGCCTTCAACCGGCACTCGATGCAGCCGCTGAGCCGCAAGACCCTGCTGCTGACGCGGCGCTGCCAGCGGCACGCCTCCGGAACGCTCTACGACAGCACGGCCAACAACACGGAGACCTCCGACGACGAGGAGTACATGCAGCACGGGAGCGAGCAGTTCGTGCTGAAGAAGCTGAGGTACCACTGCGCCGGCGCCAGCGAGTCGGAGGACTGCCGCGAGGCGGACGACTCCGAGGAGGAGGGCGAGGAGGCGGAGCGGCAGGTGCCCATCAGCCTGGTGCTGCTCATCCTCATGTGCTACATCTGCGTGGGCACAGTGGTCTTTGCGCTGTGGGAGAACTGGTCGCTGGTGGACGGGGCCTACTTCTGCTTCGTGACGCTCTCGACGATCGGCTACGGAGACTTTGTGCCCGCCCGGAGCTTCAATGGGCCGGAGCTGCAGCTGTACGCCTGCTGCGCCTACCTGCTGCTGGGCCTCGTCCTGGTGGCCATGTCCTTCAGCATCCTGGAGACGCAGCTGATGTGGAAGTGCAAGCGCATCGCCGTGCGACTGAAGCTGGCCCGCACGGAGGGATAATGCCGCCAGCTCCTCCTAATCCTCCTAATCCCCTCCAGGCCTAATCTAATCTGCAATCAAAGCTTGAGTCATCCTAAGATAAGTGTACTGTACTGTGTAATTAACCCAAACTAGCCCATCTCTGTGTACATTTGTCTGCCTAGCGAAATAATGGGAGCTCGTACGTTGTCTGGAATTCAACTGAATTTGTGTAAATAAACGGAATTTTTGGAATTTTGGAAATTTCTCTACCACCAGGTAACCTTATACTTGGACACTGGCCCGCAATCGTTGCCGGCATGCCAAATATTCGGCCAATATCAATTTTCAATGCTAACGAGGCCCTGGACATGTCCAGACTAATTCCAGAGAGTTGGGAAACTCTTCACGGGACTCTGTCACCGGAGACTGCAGCTCCTCCTGAATTATGTGTAACCTAATCACATTAGCATATATTATTGCCCGTGCTGCCATAAAAATCCCAGGGAAAAAGGCATTTATATTTATCTTAATTCCGCCTAAGAGCCCCCGAAATGTTTCCGCTCTGCCAAAAAACGGGGGCCACGAATAATAATCATGATACCTGCCTTTATCCCCGGCGAGTGTCGAGTCTCGGGTTTCATGCAAAACAAGGGACCCCCCGGCGGGGCCCAGGCTCCACATTGTCCCCGAGAAGCGGGACACAGGGACACACACGTCCCGGAACTTCGAAGGTTCATCATCTTTCCGAGGCATTGGGCGCATACAAAGTGTGCCCGGAGTGGCGCATAAATTTCAAAGTGCCACGCGTCATCAGAATCAAATGCCAGCCGCAGCCACCGCCGTGTCACCGCAGCCCCGGCTGCCCCGAGCATCCCCCCTACTATATACCATATATACCAGAGTTTAAGGTATGGCAGAGGGTCCTCGAAAGTCACGATGTCGGGAGTTGTTAGCAGCACCGGAACGCCAGGCCAAGCGGCAAAAGATGTGCCACAAAATCAATTGATATGACATCAAATTGAATTTATAATTCTTTTTTCGGTTCTTGCCCCCAAGAGCGGCGCTTAGCCGGGGAGACTTGTTTATGTTTGTGTCTCAATTGCCTTTGATGCTTCCGGCACACGAATTTACGCACGCTTTCCCCCGGAAAATTCGGGGGAAAATACGTTTAAGCCCCGAGGGTCCGCCATGTCTACGGAGGCTTCATTGGCATTGGCTATGTAAATGGTTTCAAGGGAAGTCTCTATCTTGGGGAAAGCCGAATAGATTGAGCTGAATTTAAGCCGGGTAGCAGCTCCTTTAATTTGCCTAAATAGTTTTATTCCCTGCTAACAGATAAGTTTAGGATATAGCTTCCTGGAAGGCATTACTTGGACCCATTTGGGTGGAGACTTAGCGCCCGTGTCCATGCCACAATCACATTTAGTTTCGATGCCTTGGCCGCTGGGGACTCGCGCTGGCAATGGAGCTGATATCGGAGACGTTATCCCTGGCACTGGCACCCTTCTCGTCCAGGTCGACCACGTGTATGTCGAAGGTGGAACTGCCGGACTGCACACCATGTGGTGTCTGGCCATTCCCTCGGAGGCTCTTCTCCACGGAGAAAGGTGTGTGCCTGGAGGAGGACTTGTAGCCAGGCGGAGGAGCAGCAGTAGGTGCCGCCTTCTTGGGATGAGCAGTGGCTGCAGCAGCCGTTGAAGAATCAACTATCAGCTTGCTGGGACACAGGGGCAGCTCCCGCGACCTGGCCAGCTGGGAAACCGGATTCTGCTTGGGACTGGCACCCGGAGTGGGAGCTGGCGTGGCTTTCCGGCTGGCAATCTTGAGCTCGGGCGCTGTGAGGGATCTGGCGTTGTTGGCCGCCATGGCCCGAGCAGGAACGGTCCTCAAGGGTGGCCGCCAGGTGGGCTTGATGCGGGGTGTTTCCCTGTCGCTGATCTCGGCGCTGATTTGGTTGAGCAGCTCCAGCAAGGTGCTGGTCTTCTCATCCTCGAACTCGATGCGAATGGGCGACTCCCGGCCAGAAGCACAGCCCGGGTTGAGCAGGATGAGCCTGGGGATGGAGAGGGTGATATAGAGGACTTAGGTAAGTAGCACATGCCCACCTCTTGGCCTCCTCGATGGCCCTGCCCAGGTGCTGCAGGTTCTTGCGCTCGTCCTTGGTGCTGCGTCCAATCTGGGAGTCCTGCGCGGCCCGCAGCACCACATTCCACTTGTGGGCAGTGGACTGGAGCAGCACCGTGCGAGCCACCCGCTGGAAGCGTTCTCTGGCGGTCTCCCTGGCGGGCCTGGAGGGTATGGACTCCACCTTGATCTCCCGCATGTCGCCCTGCCCGTTGACATTCCCGAAGGCGTCCGGCTCGCAGTTGTTCTGCACCGGCGCCACCTGGAAGCCCTTCATCAGCCGCCGCTCCCAGACCTTGATGCGCCTCGGTCGTGGCTCTGAAAGGGATGTCAGGGATTAGCTTCCTTAGGGACTCTGGTGGAGGGTACACTTACGCCTCTCCTTCTTGTTGGCCGAGGAAACGTCCATGCCGCTGTTCTCGAATATCTCCAGCATCTCGTAGCGCATGGTGTTGATCTCGCTCTTGACCTCGTTGATGTCGTCCTCCGAGACCGGGTTGTTCTCGAACCTCCGATGCATGGCCGACAGGTATCGCCAGACCAGGGATCGCATTATGTTGTCGTACTTGTTGAACTGCTCCTGCTCCTGGCGCTTCTGCTGAAGGGGAGTCGTGTAGTTAGGTCTTAGGCCGTTTAGCAAGGAGACTCACCTTGGAGCGCTGGCGATCGATGACCTTGCTGGACTTGCGGAACATCCTGATGAACCACTTCACCGAGGGCAGCACATTGAAGGGCGGCGGCAGGGTGGAGCTGTCCTCGAAGAAGCTCATCCAGAGCTTGGTGCGGGCAAACTTCCACTCGGTATCCGAGTGCTCCTAGAAAGGCCAGAAAGTAAGCACCCAAGGCCGAGAGTCGGACGGCGAAACTCACATCAATCATGGCGTAGGAGTTGGACATCATGGCGATGAGCAGGTTGAGGAGCACAATCACGTTGATGACGCTGTACGAGCCGAACATGAGCAGGCCCCAGAAGCGCGTGTAGGACTTGATGCCGCTCAGCTCGAAGGCGTCCAGGTCCACCAACCCGAAGCTGGCCCAGAACAGCGACTGCGAGGACTCGAACAGGCTGGAAGAACGGGGAGGTGAATTAGCGCCATGAGTGGCCAGCTGGGGCTGGTTAATTGCCCCGCTGACTGGACTTACTTGCCAAAGCGACGCCACTTCATGCAGGACTCGCTATGCGAGCCCCAGTCCGCCTCCCCGCCCGGGAGCACATAGCACTTGCTCTTCTCCAGCGCCGCGAAGTACCAGAGCAGCTGGTTCAGGCCGCAGGCGAAGGCGAACAGCACCAGCGTGTAGATGAAGAAGAACTTGACGATGTCGATGACCATCCGGCCGAGGGAGATCTGCAGCGGGCCCAGGTGCGGGTTGATGCTGAACAGGTGGACCAGCTTCAGGGCCGAGAAGACATTGGCCGCCGCAAAGAGTCCTTCGGCGATTAGCTGCGGGTCAAAATCGTGCCACTTTTCGCGCGGAAGGTACGCCATCTGCGGATCCCTGGCTATTTCCGTGGCCTGTTGTATGTAGGCAAAGGCCCTGGAAGAGCACAAGGGGAGAGCTATAGGGATGCAGGCACTCGATGACTTTTCCCAATCAATCAATAACATCTTTAGATACATCTGCGGCCCCCAAAAAGTAGAAGTGGAAGCCGAACTCACCTCAAGCACATGACACTCACGTAGAGGGTGTTGCGCAGAAAGTCAATGAAGTTCCACATGTTCCGCAAATAACTCTTCATGCCAACGGCAAATATCTCCTGGACCTCCTCCCACATGAAGCCAATCACATAGAGGACAACGACCAGCTCCAGCTTGGTGGGCGCCTGGCCACGCTGACGCAGCTCCTGTGCCGCCACCTCCTCCTTCATCCTGGCCGTCCCGAAGATGCGCACGAAGTCATCGTCCGCCCGCTGGGAGACCAGAATTAAGATGACTGCAAAGCAAACAACAATGAGTGCGGCTCCCAGGTTGGTATGTCATCATTCCCATCTACTGGCTGGAGCAGCTCTTGCTGGAGGAAGGAGCCTCCTCGGGGTAAAGTTATTCATGCCATGCACTATGACAGTATAATCATGCAGATTAAGTAACAAATAGAATCTAACAGAGAAAGGCTTTCCGACTCTAAATTAAGGCAAAGTTATGCTTATTTTTAAATCAGATTTTGCAAGAAATTAGAGTCTCTGAATAGTACTGCGAATATGGATGGTATTTTACTCTCATTGATTTGTGAAATTTGTATTAAAAATCCGCTTAAATTTGATTTTAGATACTAGGCGAACAGAGGATACTAGGCAGCAGTCGGCACTTTTTTGAAATCTTAAAACCCTTAAAAGTATTATTGTGCTGATAAAAGTAAGCTACAAAATACTACAAAACCACTGAATAGGGTTTCCGGTAACTTATGTTTCCGGTTGGCCGAGAGTATTTTTAATTTTGATTTGCCCAAAAATTAGGATATGAAAATGCCGATTAAGGACCCAAAAATCAGCATTTAATGTCTTCTGAAGAGCATAATTTGGCCAAAAAGGGGATGACAGCGGAATGCCATTTATATTCAGAATCGCCGCTAAAATCTTAATCATTTAATAATAAAATATTGCCTTAAAAATGATTTGACCAAAAATTAGGATATAAAAATGCCGACATAAGGACCCAAAAATCCGCATTTGATGTCTTTTGAAGAGTATAATTTCGCCAAAAATAGATTGACAGCCAAATGACATATATATTCCGAATCGCTGTTTTTAAGGCTGTTTTGGCCAAGTAATGGTTATTCTTAAGTTTGATTTTTCCAAAATTTATGATATAAAAATGCCGATTTAAGGACCCAAAAATCCCAATTTGATGTCTTCTGAAGAGTATAATTTCGCCAAAAATGGAATGACAGCCAAATGCCGTTTATATTCGGAATCGCCGCTAAAATCTTAATTATTTTATAATAAAATATTGCCTTAAAAATGATTTGACCAAAAATTAGGATATAAAAATGCCGACATAAGGACCCAAAAATCCGCATTTGA
>VNKC01001576.1:0-38433 GCA_008042775.1 Drosophila pectinifera | reverse complement strand
TTTCGCTGGCTTGTGTTTTACTTCTCAGCTGTCTAGCGATGGAATCTGGGCGATTGTACGTACGGTCTATAGACTATCGGCACGGGCAGCATTGGCACTTCCAATGCTGCCCGTTACGTTAACGTTACGTTAATTGCAGTTAGCTTGAAAATTAAATATTTATTAGGATATAAAAATGCCGATTTAAGGATCCAAATATCCGCATACCGGAGGTCTTCTGGAGAGCATATTTTGGCCAAAAATGGAAGGACAGCCAAATGCCAGCCAACATAATAATAATAATAATAATAATAAAAAATTATAAACAACTTAACAAATGTTTTAGACATGGCAGCCTACCACGACATCTATCAGACATAGTTCTTACCTATGCAGTGGCGACCCCAGACAATGAAATCGAAAAGCTGCAACGTTCCAAACTTAACCACAGCTGTTCATGGAGCGCTGGTGGCTTACAGGTATCTAACATTTGACTTTACACTAGCTTAAATGGCTATTTATTTTTGTTAATTCCTAAATTTGAAATGCAGATTAATTAACCAAATTAACTAATTAAAATTAATTAAATAAAATGATAAAATACATCATTAAAATTGTCAGAAATTGACAAAAAATGTGTTGTTAATTCCAAATAATAACTAACATAGAAATGCTTTCCGAACTGAAATTAAAGCTGTTTTGGCCTAGTTAAAAATATTTGAAACTATGAGTTGTCCCAAAAATTAGGACATAAAAAAACGATTTTAAGACCCAAAAATACTACAAATATTTTGGCCAAAAATGACAGCAAAATGCCGTATACTGTCCGATTCTTAAATTCTTAATTATAATAAACATAGCTAAGCCAAAACAGCTCCAATTTTAATTCGGAAAACAGTTCTATGTTAGTTTTTATATCGTTAATTAATCTGGTTTTTTGAAAATATATTCGTTATATTTGAAAGTGGTTTATGAACAGAGGTGACTGCTGCTAGGCAACGGCCGTTAAAAACCGTTAAAATTTTGACAAATCAGACTTAAAAATAAACATAGCTAATGCAAAACAGCTCCAATTTTAATTCGGAAAACAGTTCTATGTTAGTTTTTATATCGTTAATTAATCTGCACATTAATTTAAGACATTTGAAAGAATTAATTTTTTTCCATTTTTTGACAATTTTAATGATGTATCATCATTATCATTTTTCAAAAATCGACAAAAATTTTTTTTCTTTGTTTTTCCCATATTTAATTTCTAAATAATTAAGAATTTAACGGCGAATCGGACAGTATACGGCATTTGGCTGTCATTCCATTTTTGGCCAAAATATGCTGTTAGGAAAATACGTATTTTTGGCTTTTTATGTCCTAATTTTTGGGACAAATCAATGCTAAAAATATTCATAACTAAGCCAAAACAGCCTTAATTTCAGTTCGGAAAGCAGTTCTATGTTACTTTTTAACTGGTTAATTAATCTGCATTTCAAATTTAGGAATTAACAAAACTAAATTTTTTGTCAATTTTTGACAATTTTAATGATGTAACCCCTTATCATTTTTTCAAAAATCGACAAAAATTTGTATTCTTTGTTTTTCCCATATTTAATTTCTAAATAATTAAGAATTTAACGGCGAATCGGACAGTATACGGCATTTGGCTGTCANTAATTTTTGAACTAATTAAACTTAAGAAAAACCATAACTTGGCCCAAACAGCCTTAAAAACAGCGGATCGGAATATATATGGCATTTGGCTGTCATTCCATTTTTGGCCAAAATATGCTGTTAGGAAGATACGTATTTTTGGGTTTTAAAATCAGCTTTTTATGTCCTAATTTGTGGGACAAATCAATGTTAAAAATATTCATAACTAAGCCAAAATGTATTATTTTATTATAATTCTTATGTTAAAATTCTTATGTTTTCTGTTATGTATTTTAAGGCATCTCCATCTGAACTCGTATTAATTAGTTTATATATCTTTTTTTTTTGTTTTAATTTAATATAAAATGTAATTTTTATTATTTGATTAGCGGAGGAGCAGCATAATCTACAATACATTTTCATTGGGTCTTTGGCGTTGCTTTATATAATGAAATATAATTTAATTTAACCAAATAGGGAAAAATGTTTTTATTATTTATTATTGTTTTCTTTATTAACTTTATTTTTATTTTCTGCTGCTCCTGAAGGTGGTTAGTTTTTATCGGAGATAGTTCACCATAAGTAGGCAATATTTTTCATTTATATTTTAATAAATTCTGGGGAGACAAAAATGACTTTAGATTACTGGAAAGCAGGCTTCGACTTGTAAGAATTTTGAAACTCTATGAAGCTATATTATCGGTATTATTTTCTAGGGGTCAGTGGGGCCTTGATAAATATATCACCGCCCAATTTTGGAGCTCGTCTCGGTTGTACATTCAGTATCGGTTTTATTTTTGTACGGTTCAAGGTGAGTTCGTTGTGTGCACCGGAATTCGGAAGCGAAACACAGATCCGTCGTCGTTGTCCCTAAAACAAAATCGAAAACCAAATACCGATAAGCCCAGGACTCGCGATTCGCTCGCTAATTACTTAATTTATTTCTTATAAATTCTATTTCCCAATTCGTCACTTACCCCGCGATGGAGGCCACGGTGCAGTATTACCACCCGCAGGATGGGCAGGTGGACGAGGATCGCTCCGGCAGCAGTGACGAGAGCCTGCATCCCGAGGCAGTCAGCTACTCGGACACTCGTGGCAGTGGCGGCTCCAATCACTACTCCGAGGGCCCGGAGCCCGTGGGGTCGCAGCTGGGTCGCTCCTGCTGGATTTGCTTTGCCACCGAGGAGGACAACCGCCTGGCCAGATGGGTGCAGCCCTGCAAGTGCCGCGGCACCACCAAGTGGGTCCACCAGAGCTGCCTCTACCGCTGGATCGACGAGAAGCAGAATGGCAACCACCGGCGCACCGTCGTCTGCCAGCAGTGCCGCACGGAGTACATCATCGAGTTCCCCAGCATGGGCAGGATCGCGGCTGCCCTGGAGTGCACGGACTATGCGGTTCGCAAGGTCTGCCCGTTCCTGGCCGCGGGAATATTTATTGGCTGCGTTTACTGGACGGCACTCACCTACGGTGCCATTACTGTGGTTCAGGTATGAGCAAAGTATCGTTATTTCTATTAAAAATAATAAGTTACGTATTCAAAATCGCACATCTGGGGCTTAGCTTAGGTAAATGCCCTTCTGTGGCTTATTTTTTAATGAGATCCAAAATAGATTAACTTATCAATCTGAATTATGAATATATTATTAAATTATATATTATTTATATTATTATTATTATATTATTATTATGAATATTAAATTGTCTATATTTTGTAGTTCCCTTTCTTATATATCTACAGCTATAGATAATTTAATAAAATCCAAAACAGATTGATATGTTTTTTACATATTATGCATATTAAATTGTTATTTATATTTTTTAGTTAACTTTTTTATATATCTACAGCTATAAATAATTTAATGAAATCCAAAACAGATTGATATATTTTTTATATATTATGCATATTAAATTATCTATATTTTGTAGCTCCCTTTCTTATATAACTACAGCTATAGATAATTTAATGAAATCCAAAACAGATTGCTATGTTATTTACATATTATGCATATTAAATTTAATTGTTATCTTAATTGTTATCTATATTTTGTAGTTATAGCTATATAGATAACTGATCATTTCTTACCTTTCTTTCGTCCAGGTGATGGGTCAGACTCGTGGCATCGAGCTCATTGAGAACGGCTATCCCTTCTACCTCTTCATTGGCCTGCCCTCCATACCGGCGGTGCTGATCATGTCCCGCCTCATCCGCTGGGAGGACGCCGTCCTGCGGGTCATGAGAAGCAAGTACAACTTCCTGCGGAAGCTGCCCCTCCTGCACTGGGCGGGGGAGCCGGAACTGGAGGAGTCCGGCGACAGCTCGATCGATCTGCCACCGGTCCAGGTCAATCCCTTTGCCGATCCAGTCAATATCTATCGGCTGTTCTGCGGGGCCATGCTCCTGCCCACCATTGCCACGGTGATGGGCAGCCTGTTCTTCAAGCGGCAGGAGGATCCCCTGCAGCGGACCCTGCTGGGCGGCGTTACCTACATTGCGGTGAAGGGCATCATGAAGATCTATCTCCGCCAGAAGCTCTACATTCGTCGCCGGCGGCGCCGAATCGTCGACTACACCGAGGAGAATGTCCGGACCTACATGGGCGGGGAGATCAGGGAGGCGCCTGCCCAGGACCAGAACCCACCTCCCCGTCCAGGAGGCAACCAGGGGAGGCGCCTCAACGCCGGCTACGATGAGTACTACGAGCAGAGTGAGAACACTGACTACGACACGGACAACGACATGTCCATTGCCAGCTGGGACCTCAACCTCAATGGAGACCCGTCTATGGTCTATGGGACCCGTGACAGCGAACCAGTCCTTACGGAAGTCAACGCGGGTTCCTACAGCGTCGAAATCGATCCGGAAGATCACTCCTCACCGCACTAGGGCTTCCAACTTGGGGATTTTTGGATCCAAGATACATTCAAGATCCAAGGAGGCTAGGGAACAGACGAAGGATATATTTGGATACAAGCCGGAGAGAAGAGCATTCAGAGAAATACAAAAAAAGTTCAGCTTATTGCTTATTTGATAGAGAAAAACGGCATTAGTTTAATTTAAAAATCAAATTATTATAATTTAGAAAAAATGTTTCAAGGTGTAAGAACGGAAAGAGTGAAGTATTCAATTGGATTACTGGATTTCCTAACAATATGTTTAAGGAATATAATAAATTAATTGTTTTTCCTACCTTTGTTTCAAAATTAAAACAACAATAAAATAATTTTATAGTGATTAAAACTGACTTCTTGGGATCTATTAATGCTCATTCAAGGGACGATGTATCTGGAGGATCATATCAATAAAAATTCACATTCTATTTTTTGAAATATTACAACATTTAAATATGCATATCTCTTTAGTTTTCTTGGTAAAAAAATGATACAGTTTCCTACATAGGACTTGTCATGGTCAGCCATGAAGATGTAAGTATATATTAAATTCTATATAATATATCTGGAATATATAAAGATGATTAGCATATATTTTACAACATATCTTTTCTTGGTAAGAAAAATATACAGTTTCCTAAATAGGTCTTGTCACGGTCAGCCATGGAGATGTAAGTATATATTCAATTCAATATAATATATCTAAAATATATATAGATGATTAGCATATTTAAAATATAGAAACAGCGTACAGTAATTGAGAGTAAATACTGGAGAACATATTGTATAATATTTAATAATTGTATTTGGTTAAAAGTTATTCCTAGCCTGCATATAGGTTCTATAATATTTTGCATACAACAAAGACTCTCAAGCCTCTTCTTTTGAAATAAAATTGAGGCTGACTCTGCTCAGAATATATATAAAATATTTAAACCTTTTTAACTTAGATCTGGCCTATTTTGTTTCTTAATTTCCCTCACCAGCAGTAGGCCCTGACTTTGCCGTTGGGTCTTCGAATTTGTCAGTCCTGGGCGTGGGAGGCATTATCACACAGCTCGTTCAACGTTTCGGTCGACACATTCTCGAAGTCAAGCTGATACATCTAATTCGTAAATCCAAAAGTTAAAAGAAATCTGTAAATTTACCTCTGCTCCCGGGCGTATTTTGAGTTTATTTTTTTGCTCGCTCTTTCGAAGAAATTTAATTAATTAGCCAAAGCCACTGGGAACATCATCATCATCAGCTCGGAAAATCTGCTGAGCGGAGATTCAGCTAATTTATTAACAGAATGAAACATCTAAAAGCAGCCTGAAAAATTATAATTTATCGCCAAGCTTTGAAGAAAGAAACTGCTGATCCTGGCTTAAATCCTGTTTTGGCTAGAATGCAACTTTAGAGGTGAGCAAAGCAGCATCTAAGACGAAGATCTCAAGAGAGGAGCAAGAGGACGGTTCCTGCCTTTAAGTAATATTCAAAAATTATATTTATATTCAAAAAAGATACTTTTGAGCCTGCAAGCCAAGCAACCGGCCTGATCAACTTCAAACCAAACAGATCCCAGAAACAGTATCCCAGCAGTCGAACAGTCTCATCCAGAGAGTAATATATCTATCGGAATAGTCCTAGTAGTATCCATAGGGATTCGCCTCCAAGATGTCGGACAACTCGGCTGTGAGCTGTGTGCTCAACGTGGTGCTCTGCGGAGCCACTGGCTTCGGCTTCTGCAAGATCGGACCCTCGCAGCATCCGTATGCCTTCACCGCCTGCCTGATTGGCTTCTGCCATGGACTTGTGGGCCTGGTCAGCGCCCTGGTCGGCGATGATAATGCCAAGAAGGCCCACGACACGACAACAGGCATCCTTCAGATCATACCGCTGCCGCTGGTCAATGTGGATCTCTACTTGGCGGCGGAGAGCAACAACATCGCTTTGGGCCATGGCCTGTTCCTGGTACCGCTGGCCGTTAGCGTGCTGCTGGACCTTATTAAGGGCGAGGGCAGCGGCGAGGGTGAGGTGACCGGTACCCTGGATACGCTGAAGACCCTGACAGTCCTGGGCAATATCACCTCGCTGGTGTACCTGTCGATCAACGAGAGCAGCTGGAACCTGGCCGGCATGGCCCTCCTGGCCTTCACGGCCAAGTTCGGGGCCAGCTTCTCCGAGGAGCATGTGAGCGAGGGCAGCGGGGAGCCGGTCACCTACCTCAGCTGGACGGGCTTCTATATCCTCGCCGCCCTGGCCGTCTCGGGCGAGAAGTAGGAGCCGGAGGAGCTCTGGAGTTCTCCAGTTCCTGGCTAGCACCTGCCATCACAACCGCATCTTTGGACCAAATCCGTTTTTGATTTTGATTTCCCCTTCCCCCCCACCCACTTATATTTTTTGGACACTAAACTTAATGGACCTTGGACGAGCAGAGTGATGAATAAATTATTGGAGTATTTACATTTGGGCCACAACAAGTACATCATTATGTTTATTCTCTTAACATGGAGTGGCTTCTTAGCTTTTATTTAGACCAAAAAATGGTTCTTCCAACACTGAGTAAAATTATTTAATATTATTAATAAGTATTAAATAATTATTAAATAACTTTCCTTGGATTCGGCCACTAATTTTATAGCATTCTTTTTAAATCTATTATAGGTGGAAGTCAAGCAATTTCCATGATACTAGATTTATTATTAAATATATTATTCTAATCAGAATATTAAGTATATTAAGGCCTCTTCGATAGGCTATCCCTAATGAGACTATTTTTCTAGGTTTATATATTTATATATATATTATTATATTAAATATATTTATTGCACTTGATTTTCGATTTTTCCTGAGCTTACTTTCGAACAGAACCCTCAAGTTTAGGGGAGTACTTTCAATGATCATAAGAGATATTTACCATAGAAAGTGAATATGATACTCGATATATTACCATATACATTATTCTAATCAGAATAATTTTATTAAATATATTAAGGCCTCTTCGATGGGCATCAACATGTAGGCTATCCCTAATGAGAATATTTATCTAGGTTTTTATTAAATATAGATTGCACTTGATTTTCGATTTTTCTCGACCTTACTTTCGAACAGAACCCTTAGGGGAGTTTAGGGGAGTACTTTCATTGATCATAAAAGATATTTATCATAGAGAGTGAATATGATGCTCGATATATTACTATATATATTATTCTAATCAGAATAATTTTATTAAATATATTAAGGCCTCTTCGATGATCATCATTATTTAGCCTATCCCTAGTGAGCCCATTTTTCTAGGTTTTTATATATATTGCACTTGATTTTTGATTTTTCCTGAGCCATTATAGTGCTTTCAGCTTACTTTCAAAACCCTCAAGTTTAGGGGAGTACTTTTATTGATCATAGAAAAATATCTTCTTTTAATTGTCACTTATTGAATTGTTACAGCATTGCATTCCCCTCGAATCGAGGTGGCTCTGTGGGGGGGGGGGGGGGGGGGGGGGGGGGGGGGGGGCATTAAGTAACCAAGATCGCATTGGACACGCCCAGGGGCTTTGTGACCCCCTCCAAGTCCCATATGCCCTACCCACACCCCTCTCAAAAGCAGAGGAGAGAAAACCCTCCGACACTGACAATAAGAACTAATAAATTTTAAGACCTAATGTCAACAAATCGACGGTAAGTAGGGGCACGCACAATTCAGACAGTGAAGCTTGGCTACCAGAAAGCCGCAAGCCTGCCCGCCCCTCCCCAAAAGTGTGCTCAATGAGCATGACAGTCACAAAAAAAAAGGGGAAAAAACAAAAGATATAATACAAAATTGTTGTACATTTTTTGGGCCGTGTCTTGTGTCTTGTTCATTGTTATTTTTATGACTTAGTGGCAATGGGTTTTCGGCCCGACTTTTGGGGTGGGGTCCCGAGCCCCCAGTTACGTGCTAATTTCTGCCTGACGAAACCGAAACTGAAATCGAAACCCGAAATCGGCTCCGAGAACTGGTTGTTACAGAAATGTGTGTACTTCGTGTGTACTTCGTGTGTTATCGCTGGTAATTGGCTGGCATTGTCCGGCGATCCGCGGATCTTTGTCTGTTTTTCTTTCGCTTTTCCCCGGTCCTAAGTCGTGGCATTGGCCGGGTATTACAGATCAGGGACTCGTACTCGCACTCGTACTTTTAGGGAGCGGAAGCTTTGCCTTCACATCCGCTTTTGAAAGACACGAAAATCTTGGATTTCTCAAGAATCAGTTCGATTAAGTCTTGAGAAATTTTGCGTATGCTTTAATGTTTTATTTATTATATATATATTTCTCTATCTTTATTAGCTTTATTTATGCAATCTTCTTTATTATTTATTACTAAAAAAAATTATTCAGAAAACCTTAGGCGTTAAAGATGTGCCCTTAAAATTCCAGAACCATTATAGAACCATGCTAAATTGTAAAGATGATCCTCATCTATGCAAATAGCTGTTTGGGTTTTCTATTAATTTATTTAACAATATATGATTTTTATAAAAAAGTTTTTAGGTGTTAGAATGAAATTTTAAACAATAAAAAAAATATTTATCCAATTTTAAATCACAAATAAATTATACATATTTTCCATGGTTGAGCGAAACTTGTTCCCATATTTCCGACATTATCAAATTTACATTAAAGTTAAGAACTTCTGAGATGTCTCAAATAAATTATCTAGTTAGCTATATAAAAGCCAAGTATTATAGCAAAATGTATATATTTACCTCATGTATTTTGGGTTTATTTCTCTCCTGTTTTATATACTTTATATATTTTTTATCCGGCCTGCAAATTTTCCAGTCGGTGTCTTTTGGACTTGGCTGAATGGCCGTTCAGTGTTGAATGGGTTGAAGTGTCGTCGTTGAGGAGTGAAGGCTATATAGTGAGTTGATTGGTTTTTGCGGGCTATATGTATATATCTATATGTAGATCGATCGATTGGCGGCTGCTCTGGGGGAAATTAGATTTATTACACCGGGCGATGATTAAGGGAATTTGCGGCAAGTGGCAAGTGGCACTCTAGATCTGGATGAGCCCGTGCGGCCTCTCCAGAGGCCAAGCACTTGGAGAAAATAGAATTTTATATATTATTGTAAATAGAATTAATGATTCTTTTGATTCACTAAATGTTGTTAAAGGCCTATGTCATTATTTAAAATTTGAAAGCCTTAAAAATCAACGACATATGTTCAATTCTCTCTGTGTAGTTTAAGGCCCAGCATCATCCGGGGGCTTTCAATCCGAACCAGAATCAGCCTCAGACATCGGCTATGTTAATCTACAGCTATTGCCATTGCCCTTGCTATTGTTATTGTTACTGTTACTGTTATTGTTATTGTTATTGTTATTGTTATGGTCTAAACAGGCGGCGGAGATGATTAATCGCTTTTTGGCAGTGTAATTGCTTGGAGTGGCGCAGCCATTGGGCCCCCGTCTATCAGCCGCGGGTACTCGCACTCGGCGTGTGTGGAGTTGATCCCCAGCTCCTCGGCTCCTCGACTCCTCCACTCCTCGACTCCTCCACTCCTTCACTCCTCCACTCCTCTGTTCCTCCACTCCTCGACTCCTCCACTCCTCGACTCCTCCACTCCTCCACTCCTCCACTCGGCCACTCTTTGATATACGACGCAGTCTCGTTGGTCGCATTTATATTTATAGGTCTGCTCCCCAGATGATATCGATATCGATGACCAGGGCGTTTCGAAATCGAAGTCCCCGCCCGTCGCCGAGTTCTTATCGCACCTGCTACAGGTATTCCTCACAGCCTTTACAGCTGTCAACGCACTCTTTTCTGGCACACACAAGTTATCTATATTATATGTAATAATTGGGGAATTTTACCAAAGAGAAAGAAGTGAATTAAAAATATTTCTTATTTAATATTAGAGAACTGTATTATTAAATTATCTGTATTTAAACATAGAATAATAAAGATATATGGTATTAAAAATAAAGATTATATGGAGTACTTAATAATTGAATAATATAATATATTTTTCCAATAATACATTTTGGATTTGATAATATAATATATTTTTCCAATAATATATTTTAGATTTGCCTTCATTGACTTATACATATTATTATCTTATTTTTAAATATATATAGTATTAAAAATAAAGACTATATGAAGTACTTAATAATTTAATAATATAATATATTTTCCCAATAATATATTTTAGATTTAATAATATAACATATTTTCTCAATAATTTATTTTAGATTTGATAATATAATATATTTTCCCAATAATATATTTTAGATTTGCATTCATTGACTTATACATATTGTTATCTTATTTTGCCTACCAAAAGTTTTTTAAATAAGAGATCCATGTTTTAGACAAGTAAATATATAAAATATTTTATAAACAATACATAGCCATTCCAAAAAAATTAGTTAGTATATTACTAAAATGAATTGAGCTCTAATATAGTGTTCCTAACCATTAAAGCCAAGTGAAACCTTTTAGCCAAAGAAGAGTTATTAATTCCAAATGATTTATTTATAATTTATTGTGCTACAATTTACCTGACAATTTAAATGTGTATTTAAATAAAATGTAATGTGTTTAATTTTATACACCCCAGGAAAGATAGAAACTATATAGAGCGTAACTCACCATTTTATGAATGAAGAGCCCAGTACTCTTTCGATCTGTCATCTCATCAAGAACGATCCCTATTTCCCGCGACTTCCCCCGAAATACTCTCCGGAAATTGTTCACCTTCGGCCTTATCTCCTACGAATATATATATATATATATATATATCTGTATGCTCCTGTTGAACTGAAAGAATTTACCTTGGCCCGTGCCTGTTGCCGAGGAATCCGGATTCCGATTCGGATCCCAATTTCCATTTGATGATTACCACACAGCGAACACAGCCACAGCCATAAAGTTCAAAACTGAAAAACTTAATTTACCGAGCTCGCCGCACCAATTAATTGCTGCAGCTCGCCACTTGAAGATACCTGGGCTCTGTTTTTTATAATTTTTTTATTGTGTGTGTCCACGCTCGGCAGTTACTTAATAATGCATATCACCTGGAGCACAAGGGGCGGGGACAATTAAATATTTTATTTGTGCCATCGATTTGGCCGCCTTTCGAACTCCGGTCGATAGTTGGGCCTTTACAGTTGGGAAAAATGTCAAATAAATATATACATAAAAATATGTAATATTTAGAATAAGCTTAGAACAAACTTACGATAATTAAAAATAGGGAAATACTAAAATTAAAACACAAAAGATATGTCAAAGCTGTTGACCGACTTTAATGTTGGGAATTTTAGTGCAACGATATTTAGCCGGGCTATCGCGAGTATTTCTTTTAATCAATTAGAGATTATTCTTCTTGTTTAGCAGATTTTCCGGAAAACACTGCACTTATCACCTAATTTCACTCCAGAAATTTCGCACATTGTGGCCAAGGCACAGGCACACCCACACATATACCTTTTATGGGAAAATTGGGAAAATTGTAAAATAAATATATACATAAAAATATGTTGTATTTATAATGAGCTTAAGGTAATTAAAAACAGGAAAATATTAAAATAAAAACACGAAGATGTGTCAAAGCTGTTGACCGACTTTAATGTTGGGAATTTTAGTGCAACGCAGGCGGATTAGAGGTGGGAAAACACCGATATTTAGCCGGGCTATCGCGAGTATTTCTTTTAATCAATTAGAGATTATTCTCGTTGTTTAGCAGATTTTCCGGAAAACACCACACTTATCACCTAATTTCACTCCAGAATTTTCGCACATTGTGGCACACACACACACATATACATTTTATGGGCCGCCCGAGGGGGAAATCGGCCCAGGTACACTACGTATTAACATTAGCATTCAGCGGGCATTCAGGTTTCGCTAGAGCGAGACGGCAGCCAAGGCGAAGAATGCCGGAGAATGCCCCAGCCCCGGCCCCCCGTCCACCGTCCAGAGTCCACCGTCAGCGGTCTCCTGAGCAGGCCCCCGCGGCTCCCCTGGCCATGGTAACAAGCTCTTGGTATGCGAATGCTGGAACTTTTGGAATTAGAATGTAAAGTGAAAGGAGTTCTACAGGTTAATGCCATGCCAAAAGTCTTCCATCTCCGTCTTCGGTTTCTTCTGCTGCTGCTGCCGCCGCCTCTTCTGGATTGGATTCTTCTGCTGGCGCTGCTGCTTCTCCATTCTTCGGAAAGAAAGAAATACATACTTCTTGTGCGACGTTTTAATGAATGAGGAATGACTGCATGAAAATTACCTCGGCACGATATGTTTTTAAATAAAGAAAGAAACAAAAACAGCCGGGGAAAGAGGCAGATTTATGCGGGGCAAAAGAGTTGGCGGGAAATGCCTACGGAGAGACCTGACTCCGCAAATATTATCCATTACGGTAAAGGTAAAGGTAGAGGTAAAGGTAAAGGTAAAGGTAAAGGTAGAGGTAAAGGTATAGGTAAAGGTATAGGTAAAGGCAAAGGTAAATTAGGCAAATTAACGCCACCCGGCTAAAAGTCAGACAAAGGCCCCCCAAATGGAGCTGTGGTCTCTAGGTGATCCTCTCAATGGAAATATATATATAAGTACTAGGTAAAAAAAAACTATTAAACTTAATCTTATAACTTCCTAAGAGTCAGGTTAGACCCCAATGTATACTAGATATTTGAAACATAATTTAAACATAATTCGTTTTGAATTTATGCTAATAATTTAAATTTCTTCGCTTTTTCTGTTTCTAGTTTAATGTTTTGGTTAAATTTATTTTTAAATTAATTAAGAGTGATCTTAGAAGACATAATTTCTTTTTCAATATGGAAATTCTGTTTCTAGTTGAATGTTTTGGTTAAACTTATTTTTAAATTAATTAAAAGTGATCTTAGAAGACATTTTTCCAGATGAAAACTATCATTTCAGATGACCAAAAGAGTGGGTGTAAATAGACTAGGCTAAATGGATAATAAAAAATATAAATAGAAATGATAGAATAGGAAAAAACCTTGGGATTTTGTCATTTAAGAACATTAAAGTATACAAGGAACTGGATACATTTAAGAAACTTTATACATTTTACCTATAGACACTCTAAAATCTTAATTTGTGATGTATAATTATCCCTATTCAATAATATTTTTAAAATTAATTTTATTGGTATTTGATTGATTCTAATAAACAAAAACAGAATCTTTAAACCTATATTATAAAATACCCCCTTAATACAAATTTAAATAAATAAATAAATAAGTGAATTAAATACAAATTTAAACAATCACTTTCCTAACCTTCGCGTAGAAGACGAAATTAAATATTAAGAACTAATAAAACTTTCCGTTTGCTTGAATTTCCCCAAAAGTTTTCCATTAAACCAAAATTTTCCCCTCCAAAATTTTCCCTAGCATCCAAATAATATATGCCTCTTTAATCCCACACTTTGTCGCTCTAAGAATCCAATATATATATATATATAATTCTTACCAAAGGAGCAGTTTAGACCGATTTGGACAGACCGGATAGAATCGGATCGGATCGGATCTCGGATCCTCTGGCGAGAGGTGCGGGGCGCCGAGTTGCGGAAGCGGATTATTAACACCGAAATAGTTTTTCGTGTAGGATTAGTGGGTAATATTTTTAGGCGGACAGCCGCCAGACAGACAGACCGATCCGCCCGAGAGGGAGGAGGGGGACAAGGTGGAAAAGAGTGGTCGGAATTGGAGGGGACGGGTGGCCGAGATGAATGGATGCGATGGCGGGGACGAGGCGCGGAGAGATGTGATGAAGATGTCGCCTGACAACCGAGCAGAGCACACGGCAACAGCGAGCCCCTGGCTGCCCCCTGGCACCGCCAAGCACTGAGAGAAATCACCAGTCTCTAATAAAAGAAAATATAAGTTAAACATTAATTTATACCATGCTTAAAACAAGGTAATTTGTGTGACTTTTTTATATATTATTAAAAGTAATGTTTTGTAAATAATCGTATATTTTTTCCAAGTGCATGTCTTCCCCCTTCCCCCTTCGCCCCACCTCTTCAGCAATTCTTCCGCATGTCTGAGTCTATTTTTAAGGCAACTAATCGCCCAGAACGCTGACAACGTCGCCAAAGGCCGCCAACGCAGTCGCAGTCGCAGTCAATTTTCCATTTCCCATTTTCCACTCTCCATTTTACATTCTCCCATTTTCCATTTCCCATTTTACCATTTTACCATCTTAACATTTTTCCGCTTTCCCAGCCGATCTTCAGTTGGCCAAAGGCAAATGTCTTGCTGCCACGGGCTGCACATAAATTAATTGACATTTATGGAGACGATTTTCCATCTCCGGGGAAAATTCCTCGCTAGAGGAAAAAAAAAGAAAAGCTAAGCCAACATTGCCCCAAGTTTATTTTTACACTTGCATGGAATTTTCTATTTGTCAGCGGCGACATCTCATAGATACGAGCGGTCTCTTCTTAGTTTTCCCCCATTTTTCCCCAAAATCGTCTGTTTTATTTTTATACAGCCGAATATTTGTACAAAGTATTTTTTGTTGTTCTTCTATATTCAAAAATATGTCTTCATGGCGCCTTTTTTACACTGGTCATCCTGGGCTGTCAGCTAATAAATTAGCAGGGATTATTTTAAGACTTTGTTGCTGCCTATAAATTAAATAATTAGATTTATATTTATATTTAAGTACATTTCCGTGAGTCTCACGTTGTCAAGTGGTTTTTTGATAATAATAATAGAATTTCAAAGGAAAAGTTAATAATAATGATAAATATATATTAATATTTACATAGCTTCGATGATTTTGGGTAAAATAGAAAATATTGGGGGTAAAATAGAAAATATTAATTCACAGATAATATAATATAATATATTAATGTAATACTGCTAATAAATTAAATAATTAAATTTATATTTATATTTAAGTACATTTCCTTGAGTCTCACGTTGTTAAGTGGTTTTTTGATATTAATAATAAAATTNAATAATAGAATTTCAAAGGAAAAGTTAATAATAATGATAAATATATATTAATATTTACATAGCTTCGATGATTTTGGGTCTTGGGGGTAAAATAAAAAATATTAATTCACAGATAATATAATATATAATATAATATAATAATATATAAGAAAATAATATATAATATAATATATATATAATATATTAATATAATACCAAA
Source organism: Drosophila pectinifera (assembly GCA_008042775.1). Lineage (NCBI taxonomy): Eukaryota > Metazoa > Arthropoda > Insecta > Diptera > Drosophilidae > Drosophila > Drosophila pectinifera. The sequence continues at coordinate 22,760 of VNKC01001576.1, read as the reverse complement.
CCAGGCAGGGCAGTGCCCATCTCGCAGCTCTCATTAAACTATTTTGCTCGTTTTGCTATGCTGGCTCTTAATTATTGTCCCGCCCCCTTTCTTACAGTTTTTTTTATAGTTTTTTTATGCCAAATGTACTAGTTGGATTATTTAATAATTGCGAACGGTGAGCATTTTCACTGGAAACTTGGTTCCAGGCGACGTGACTTCCGTTGCCATGCGAAAACTTATCTCTCTCTCTCACTCTCTCCTGAGAAAACAGTGGCCACTGAGGGGCTGGAAAATGCGTGGAGGGGTGTGGAAAGAGCGCGGGGGTGGGGGGCTTACTGTCAACAGGATATGTCTGCTGCGTTGTCGTCGTCGGTTTGCTGATGGCATAATTAATGCCTTGCTGTGACAACAACTGCCAGTGCAATATGTGGGACGGACTGATATCGAGATTGTATCGAAATAACTATCGAAACTTTTTACTTTTATCATCGATAAATATCCATAAATATACCGATTATATTTTTTATAATTTAAATTTAAAATTCATACTGCACAAATTCTTATTCTTATTCCAATGATAATATAAATAAATAAATAAAACTGCGTTAACAGATACAAATTAATAATATCACTGTAATAAAATAGGATATATTGCATTTTGTATCATCCCTATATATGTGCCTGCCCCCCCTTACCTGTCCACCGCTTTTCCGAGCCCCACTCGGCATTTGGTTTTTGAAGTTTTTCATATTAACACACGCTTTTCCGGTTTTCCGCTCGGCGCTTTCCATTTTTGAAAAGACAAAATGCAGCATTGATTGACAGCAGCCGAGTGCTGTCTGCGGTGAGCTGTGTGAGTTGTGGGGCTGAGGGGCTTCCGTGGGGTTGTGGGGTTACGCCCACATTTTGGCATATGCCAGGCAGTGACTTCCAGGCTTCCAGCAATTTTTTCAAGAATTTTCCTCTCACCCGCCGCTGTCGCTTTGATATTCAAGTGGGGCAATCAACTGTAGGCGAGAGATCAAAGTCGGATGTGGAAACGCAGTGATATGGGTACGAGGAGGAGCTTGGACACTTTCCTCAGTTTCTAGAAATTTTTGGAAATTGTTTACAGAATTTTATGAGTCTTTGGCTTTATTTTAATATCGAATATCACAGGAAACGCTGAGGGATTGTTTTTAAATATTTTTATAGCAAGGTACTCTTTGGAACTCTTAATCTTAAAATTACTATATGCAATTATAATATGTGCCTAAGTGCTATATAATATATAATATTTGCTGTATTAATATATAATATTTATATAATATAATAAAATATTTCCTTATTTTTTCCCCCTATTTGTCTTAATTTTTTTGGCCAAGTTAGGTATTGTTAGGTATTGAACTCTTCATATTATAATTACTATATATAATTGTAATATGTTCCTAAGTGCGAACTTGCTATTTTAATATATAATATTTATATAATATAATAAAATATTTCCTGCTTTTCCCCCTATTTGTCTTATTTTTTTTTTGGCCAAGCCTACGCGCACATTGAGATATTTTCCGCGGGAGTGGAAATCGATATGAAAGGAGGAGGGCCACCCACAAAATGTCTGCGGGCTGCCGAAAGTGAAATACTTACCTGGTCCCAAGCATATTTCAGCATTTTCCCGATCCGATAGCCTGAATAAAAGGCGCGATAATAGTGGAAAACCAGTTTTCCATTCCCATTCCCGTTCCATTCCGTTCCGTGCCATTTCGTTCCGTTTTGCGGCCAGACAAAGTGTCTGCAGCTCAATGCGGATGCTGGGGGCGAGCGGGACGGCCTCTGGTCGGCGAGAAAGAGACGGGCGTATAGCCGTACTATGAATGGAAGTCAAAAGCACTGGCTGCAGCTCAAATTCATACTCAGGCGGCGGAAAAAATCACAGGAGAGCCGCGGCCGAAGGCTGAATGCAGTCACAGAAAATTTGGCTAGCTTAAATTGTCAAAAAAGTTACATTACCATCTAACTTTCAACTACTATCGAAAAGGTCACACTTTGCAGCCTAGATGGTCACACTCTTTTCTGTACAGTCTCACAGAATATCTTGAAAAATCATGATTAAATTTGTAATTATTACTATTAGAGACATTATTGGTACTTATTTTTTATTATTATACTAAATTATTGATTAAGGCAGTTGGGATTCTTTTTTCTGACTGTCTAAAGCCGGTCTTAGCTGAAATATTTGTACGTTGGCAGCGATTGAGGATCGTAGACAAATAACTCCATGAATTGCCATTGTTGTTGCAGCTGTGGTTTTTTTCTTTCCACTTCTTTTCTATGTTTTTTTCTATTTCTTTTCTTTTTTTTTTTTGTATTTTTGCATCAGATAAGTTAATTGGCCGCTTTGGCCCAAAGGGAAATGGCAAGAGCGTAGTTGGCTGGCAAGACTTGTCGCTGCCTTGCCTCTTACAACAAAAATGCAGCAGCAACACTGTTACATTGCTGCGGTTGTTGTTGTGGCAACAGCAACAACTGCAACAACTGCAACAACTGCAACAACTGCAACAACTGCAACAACTGCAACTCGTAACCCAGTGACACAGTTTTGATTGAATTGAATGCAATGGAATTGAGCCGAGTTGAACTGAGTTCTGAGTTGAGTTCGCTTTGGGCCAACTGAGTCGGTTCTTTTGACTTTTTGATCTCAAAAACCAATCCCACCCGATCTGATTGGGTTTTCAAGTATATATCTTGAGCAAAGAGCAAATGCCATGGTGTAATAGCAATCAGAATTCTTGGAATGTGTTACTGTGCATACCAAAATTAAGAATTTAATGCTAAACTAGCAATTATTTTTTAAGGTATTTATGTTATTGAATATTGAAAATTGTTGTTATTTTTCGGTTAAATATATGCTGCTATGCTCCTGAAAAATATTTTTTAAAGCTTTTGCTGAGTTTTACTTTATGTAAACTGTAAACCTTACCTTCTTCTTAGTTGCTTTATTTTATTTATATATTTATACAATATTTAATAAATGTACTATCATTTATCTGACCGAAACTTCCCAGTCCCTGAGTGAGATAATTTAATTAAGCCGACATGACAATTCACAAAAAGGTAATTGCTAAATTACCGCCAACAACAATGCGTCGAATGACAAATGCAATGGAAAATGATTTCAATAATGGCCAAAAGCACAGAAAAAACAAACAAACAAAAGGGTAAGCACAGCAACATTTTTCTGTTTATCTTTTTTGAAAATTTGAAAATTAGTTGGTGGCATGCAATTGCATTGATCGTAAATCAGAGAGCGTATCAATTAGTGTCCGTGTGTGGGTTAACTTGGCCGGATAAGCAAAAGGGTTAAGCAAACCAAAGTGCATAAAGCACGAATGGCCTTTTTTGCCAGCGTTTTTCCTCTCTGGCGCCATTTGAGTTTTCATTCATGAATTGGGTGAAAATGTTTTCCACTTGTCGAGGCAGATCAGTGAATGCCCTTAGAAAATTTATACAAAATTAGATAAATAAGAGGGTAATTAATTAAAATATTATATTATTATAGTATTAGATATTTTTTTAATTTTCCTAAGTAGAAAATGATTACTGGCTTAACCGTAGTTTTTTTAAGTATTTACATTTTTGATGTTTAATATATGTTATATATATATTTTATTTAACTTTGAATAGAATTGATAAAGAATTTTTGTATTTGTTATAAGGCATTCCTTCTTAGCTTCTCTTATCTTGTATTAATTTTATAACACTTTTATATATAATAATTTTAATAAAATATAAATATAATATATAATAATTTTAATAATAATTCATTTAAGTATTTTTGCCAAGCATTTTCCTTGTTTTCGTTGAAATTTAAATATAAATAAGTGAGAAAAAATTTAATAATTAATTAAATAACTTGTAAAGGGTATATAAAATTTCTGATTAAAACGGCGGAAGTGACGTAACGACACTCGGACTGTGCGAGTGAGCAGGCGGTGAGCGCGCAAAAGAGACGGCGCTAGACGCGCGCCGCAGATTTAACGCACCGCTGACTTTGAGGTTTGTGGCCAAAGTCTTTCGTTTTGTTTTTCATTTTATTTTTCCATTTTCACTCCTGACCTCGTGCTGCATTTTCAACGGGTGTTTTTTCGCACAGCTTTTCAGGGTGCGGAGAGGGGGCCAGGGAACTATTCAATTGTCAACGGCATGCAAATCTCCTGGCAGCGAGAAGTCGCCAGCTTGGGGCAGAGACAGCGGTTGGCACGAGCAACCTGGCTTCGAGATAGTTAATTTAAGCATTTAAAACATGTAAAGAATATGTTAATAGGGAGAATAATTTCTTATCGATAAGTTATCGAAAATACAAGACCAATCTATATGTTTATCGGAATATATCATATAGAAAAAATATGCTTTGAAGCTACAAATGTTGAATGTATATTTTATTATTATAATATATTTTATATATTTTATATATAGTATTTTGGTTTTGCTGAATTAACAAAAAAATATAATCGATAATAAAAAAGATCGGAAAAAATAGTTTTCTGCTTTAAGTACTGATAATATTTCTATAAAATAAAATGAGTTATTATATATCTGTTAAAATTTAAGCTTAACCTTCATCACTTTTACAATTTCTCAGGCATTTATCGATTTATTGCAACAATCTTAAGTACTCTCGATATTTTTGTGCCATCCCTAAGCCGAGCTTCGTTGTGGAATTTCTTGCTTATTTTGCTTATTTTGTATTGTTTTGTTGTACTTGCAGTTTTCTTCTGGTTTTGGCGTAATTCGTGATGTAATTGAGAGGCCGGGTAGGGGAGCTCCGTCGCGTCGTCGTCGTCGTCCATTGAGCAAAGTGGCCAAATGTCACTTGGCTTTGACACATTGCCAATGAATTGCCAACTGCAGGCAAAATTCGCAATATGCCAAGTCCAATTCGCGGAAAGAGGCCAATTAAGAAAATGCTGTTTAGGCTTATGACAGGCGGGAAATTATGCTGGAATTATTTCAAATATTTATTAATAAGTTCAGTTAAATATTTGAGTCAGAAATGTAATATATTTATGGATTGCAAGATATTTATTTTAATCAAATAATATATTTATAAATAATGTTTAAAAATATAATCATTTATAGTTAACTAGCTGAGGCAGAAATTAAATTAAAAAAAAGAGAGTAAGCAGATAATTTGTATATTTATTTAAATGAATTCCTTAAGAACCTTTAACAAATACAAATTCCACATTCCTGTTGTTTTTATTTTTTGTGCTAAATAACTCTGCCCCATTTCCATTTAAATCGTGATCCCTATTTTAAAAAGGCATTTTTGTGGCACCGCAAAATCACTTGGCATGCCACATTGTGTCGCTTCGCATAAATAACACTTCGCTGCAATTATTCAGTCATTGGCTGCATTCCTTTGGAGTTCGAGTTCTTGGATGCCAATTTAATGGGTCATCACCTCGATTGGACTTGGTTTTTGTGTATTACATAATTTTAATCCTAAAAAAACCAGCCAGATTCTAATTTAAAAGTGTATGTTTCCAGTTTTAAAAAGAAAAAGGTTCTTGGTTTTAACAAAAATAAATAAAAATCCATAAGAAGAATTTGGGTAAACAGCTCTATCAGGGTCGTCATCAGTACCACGCGTTATAAATCTGTAGTTTTACAACAAAATTGTGATTTATTCAAACTGCATGGTTTATTAATAATTATTTATTATTAAAGTGCAGTAAATAATAACATGTTGAAATTTATTGCTTAATTTAATGGCTAAGCTATTTAATAATTTATTATTAATATTTGATTATATTTTTATCATATTTTTTTTTTTTGTTTTCTAGATTTTCAAATTAATAAAATTAATTTTCAATAAATCTTTGAAAAGCAAATAAAAATGTTTCAGCAACATTTTGAGTGCTTAATGCAAAGCTCTCAACCTCTCTGTCTCACTAAAAACACAAAAGCCAACAGAACGCCAAAAACCACTCAAGAGAGAGAGAGAGAGGGAGAGAGGCTAGTAAACGAGAGAAAGACCGGCAATTGAAAAAGCTAAACCGGCAAAATGCGCAAGAGAGCGGCGTTCTCGCCAAAAAGAGAGCAACAGGGAAAGAGAGAAAGCTTTCCGAGTTTCACAATTGGCGCCAAGCTAAAGTCTCGAAATATCTTTTCTTTGTGTCATTTTTTTTGGCTTGGGCAAGGGCAGTATTTATTTATTTGTTAATATTTATACTAAACACAGACAAGTTTGTAACTTGAAATTCCTGTACAATTAGAATTTTTGTGGCCAATTTCGTTTGCGTATTTAAATGGCTGTGGAGAGCTTTAAGAGTTTCACAATTTTACGCTAAAATCTAGAATTGTCTTTGTGTATTATTCTGTTTTAAAGCTTTCCGTAAGCAAATTTAATTGCAATTCTTTGTTCTGGTTAATTGTGCTTTAAAATAAGCAAGGCAGGGAATTGTTTTATAGATAATCTAGGTTTATACTTATTTTTTATATATGTCTATATTAGCTAAACAATTATACTTCTTGAAATATATAGAATAAAAAATCAAAAATAAATCACAAAGCTGTTTAAAATAATTTGTAAGACATCCACTGCATTTATCCTTATTTAGTTATAATTAAAAATTAATGCAGCCAATATATATATAATATTTCCCTGACTAATATAATTTAATATATGTTATAGTATTATTTTGATTTACTTTGGCTGCCGCATTTAATGGATGACGAATTCTCGAACTGCTTTTTTATTTCCATTAATTTAGGAGCGTCGTCTTGTGTGTGTCTGTGTTAGTGCTTTCTGTGCCTGTGTTGGTGCCCTCGGCGTGGGCGTCGTCTGCGAATTTCCCGCCGCTTTTCCGCACCCGCCTTCCATCCGCTTTTCCAGCCACTGGTACGTGAGTGAAAGGAAAAGTGGCTGCCATCTCTCCATCTCGGCCATGCGGCTTTACACCGTTGCCAACATAATGGCCACAAAAACAAAGAAAAATAAGAAAAGAAAATAGGAAAATCCAGAGGAGACCCGACCCAGACAAATTTAATTGCGACGGCGACCCAAAAGCAATAAAAAAAAACTAGGGAAAATTCTACATCTATTGATTTTCTGGCACTGCTAATATTTATGTCACAAGCCGTATAAGGATCTCCTCCTTCTTAATTATAATTATTTATGGCGTCTTGAAATGAATATAAGGTTATTAAACATTTGTTTTGTTAAAGTAGATATGTAAAAAGCAATATTTAGGCTTGCAGAATATTTTTAATATTAGCTCTTAATTCGTTTAAGTTTCTACTACAAATTAAGTATTACACATCACTTAAGGTGCCATAAATATTTATAAGAATTCCTTTTTTCAAAGCTCTCTAAAGAAATATTATTTGTAAAATATTAAATATATTATAAGCAAATTAAAAAACTCCTAAAGTATAAACAAATCTGCTCATTATGCTACTCCTACTATATATCCCCCAAAGATATTCTTGCTGCTGCTAACATATATATTTTTGCACGCCCAGTTGGCACTTCAAAATGCGAATAATTAAAGTATATTTTTGAGTGACGATTAATGCGAGTGCGAATTGCGAATATAATTCAGCTTAGAGACAGGGAAGAGCCGGAGCCAGAGCCGGAGCGAAATGTTGCCAGGGAAGCGAGCGGCGAGCGGCGACCGTCGACCGGCCACCGACGACCGGCGAGCGGTCATAATCAGCAGCATACATAAATTACACAGACAAATGCACACCAGACGGCGCACAGTGCATATACGTATATGCTATATATGCTATATATAAATTCATTATCGTGCATTTGAAATTCGAGATTTCGCCGCATGCTCTTTCGCTGATTTACTTATTTGAATTTTTCGCACTCGCATACACTTTTTTTTTTTTAATTTTATTTGCCTGTTCAACTTCCGTCCCCGAACTTTGACGACTGCAGTTGAAATATTTTTCATTTTATTTGATACTTTGCATCGCCTCTCGGAACATGCACAAACTCTATAAAAACCCCTCCATATAGCTCGCATTTGTCATAAGTTATGCTCGTTGTTTTAACATGTCGTTAAAAGGCCCTAAAGTTGGTCCAAAAAAAAGCGGCAATAACAAATGTTTGCACAGTTTCTGTCGTCGAAAAGGCGCGAATGACGTACAAATTTTGCACACCGGCATCTTGAACTTGGCCCTCAGCTCTCCAGCTAAAATTATGGTTAATAGGATTGGGGAATTGGTATTATGTGTGTCTGGGGCGACTCAGTTCCGGGATTGAAAAATAGAATTATGAATATTTCAGGTAAGAGAGAAAGAAAATATATCCAAATTGCAACACGGTCCCAAAAATCATTCATAGAACTCTTTAATTTTTATTTGAATAATATCATAATGATATCATAACCTTTGATAATTATAAAATATTATGTTATATATTTATATTATGTTATATATTTATATTATGTTATATTATTTATATAATTATATTATATTATGATAATAAATTTAAGACAGTGTAGGATCAAATAGTCCTAGATTTCTGCAGCTTCTTGGCTGATTTATAGATGGAGGTTCTGTATGACATGTAATATTTAACTTGTTGAGTGATAGCCGCAATATATAACAGGCGGAACTCTAATGCGAAAAGTTCAGATAAGATTTCAGATCAAGAGAGATAAGGCCCTCCAGGTAGAAAAACTAATAAAGAAAAGTGATGACTAAGTACGTAAATAATAGTGTAGCTGTAGAGAGGGTTTCTAATAGGGAAGGCTTGAGAATTCATTAAATTTTAATAGCTTATAGCTGGGTTAACTTTAATATTATTCTTTGTTAGAAGAGGAAGCAGTTGACAACTCTGATCGCCTGGCAATTCATTCGGATATATATACATGTATATATATATATAAATACCTATGTAAGTAGCCAACTATGCGTATACTTGATATCTTCTTGAGAGCATAATTTGGCCAAAAATGGAATGACAGCCAAATACCGCATATTTTTCGATTCGCAATTAAAATTTAAATTATTTAAAATTAAAAAAACAAGAAAAAAATGTGTATTTATTTTTTAATTATTTATTTTTTCGAATTTCTAAAGTGAATATGCAGATTAATTAACCAATTAAAAACTAATAGAGAACAGCTTTCCGAATTTAAATTAAGGCTGTTTTTGCCAAATTATTATGATTATTTTTATCTAAGAAAAATTATTATTTTTTTTATATTTTAATAATAATAATAATAAGAATAATTTTTTAAGAGAGTTCAGATTTATACTAAAGATAGGCAAAGAGTTTATCTGTGTGCGAATGTGGTTTGCATTTTTAATTAACATCAAGTTATAATTAGGGAAATATTAAATCAATAAATATATATTGTTTATGAGGTATTTATTATACTTACTTACTGGTTCTAGTAGTTGAATATTGATGCGATTATTTGTATTTCCGGTAGCTACGATTTCTATTGAATCCTGGTACTACTTGTTACCTGATAACATTTGGCATTATACTGAAAAACAGTTCACGGAATCCGTGTGATCTCATTGCTAATAAAAAAATACGAAATAAAACATTGCCATATCTGCACCATTACCGATTTGTTATATTTCATGCTAAAAATACAACGACTATATATATTTATCACTTCTTTTTACCTTTCAAAATGTCGTTTACCCAAGTTTCCCGCTTATTAATGCTCCTAAATCGTAAATAATATTTATTAGTGTGTGTTTTTATTTGATTCACCCAACTCCGATAGACGATAACAATTGCGGACCGCCGACATTTGATACACTCTCCAGATTTTTTGTTTACGTTGTTATTGCTGTTTCTGGGCGCCGAGCTCGCCTTTATTGCAGTTCCTAGTACTATTATTATTATGTCTTGGCTGCCTCTTTGTTTATATTTTTGTTACTGTTCTGCTTTCGACTTTGCAATTCGCTTGCTATTTTCTATATTCTATTTGCATAGCATTTTGTTTAGCATTTTTACGTAATTTCATTTCGCCTTCTACTTCGCAGTTGTTGTCGCCCTGCACTTTGTCACCTTGTCTATCTGTCTCTCTCTCTACTCTCTGTATTTTTTCTATTTTTCTTCTTTTTTTTCGTTTTTGCAAATGTTTTTTTCTTGATTTTTTTCTGTGTGCATTTGGCAAATTAGCTGCGCTGCTGCCGGCGTCTACGCTGTAAAATGTCAACACACATGAGCTGCAGTTGTCGTAAATTTCTGTTTGTTTTTCTCGGCACCCATTGATTAAGGCATTTATTTTCGGCATTTCGAGCTATAGGAAAATAGAAAAAAATACAAATGAATTTAAATATTTATTTAAGGCATGAAAACATATCATTTTGTATGTGATTCAAAATAAAAAGTTAGCCAAATGTGGAATAAATGAGAAATATAGATATTATAGACAACTGATTGTGTTCCTTAATGTCAAATTTTTATTTTGAAAGTAACTTAATTTCTGTACCATTTCCCATTTAAAAATAGCACAAATTTATAGTTAATGATTAAATAATAATACATTTAGCGATTATTTGAAGGTTATTGATTATAAATTGATTTTAATTTTGCAGAAGTAGTAATATTCTTTTAGAACAATATTACAATTCTGTCTTTAAAAATTCTGCATAAGTTCTAATAATGTTAGAATATTAAGTATAATAAAATTAGAAATAATAATTGAATATTAAATAATTAAGTAATAATCTTTACTTATTATTATATATTTTTTAGATATTTTGTCAAGATAATATAACATTTAAATACAATAGCAAGACAAGCACTTCTTTCTTTTTTTCAAAATATTCTTAATTCTTATATTATTACTTATGTCTCAAATTTATACCTTTAATCGCTAAATAATACAAAAATATAATATAACGATATTATTATATGTATTTCAAGGATATCCTTTAGTCGCTGCCATTTTGTTTGTTTACTTTCCTCCAATTCGAGCTTTTCCACGGGGATACGGTACCCTAAACGATGTTAGGGTATCTCCTTACAGACGACGGCACATTACTGTGCAAGTTCCCTTTGTTTTCGTCGCGTAATCAGCACTCAAAATGTGGGAACCACAGTGGAGCCTTTCCCAACGCCGGCCGGCGCCCCCTGACACCTTCCCCGCCAGGCAATTTCTGTGCCAAAAACAAATTCTGCGCAAAAAACGACAGCAGAGGGGCGCAACAGTTGTTGACACCGCGAGGCACCTTTTGAGGGCTGCTTTTCGTCACCCTTGATGCGCCACCCCCTCTGGGTACACTGGTAGAAAATATGATGGGTAAAGAAGAAAAAATAGGAGAAAATAAGATTAAAAAAGCAGGAAAAATAATGAAATAAGAGTTGAGCAAGAAGTTTATAAAGATAACGTTTTTAAACAAAACATAAATAAATGAGAAAGTATTAAGAAAATGCAAAGTAAATAAGAGTTTAAAGATTTCGTTTTGAAATACATATAATATATATATATAATATATAATATTAAAATGGCCCGCAATTGTCTACTTAATATAACGTTTATAATATATCTAATATAATAAAATTTTACTATCAAATAGGAAAATATATTAAGAAATATATATAAGGCCCAATGTATGTAGTAAAATTAGATTATAGACTGCACAATTTTTCACTGTGCATGCCTTGATAAGGACTCTGTACAACCACTCTCTCAGCTCTCTTTCGGCTCTCTCTCGATTCTCTCTCTCTGTGCGGCCTCTGCAACTGTTAATTAGCCATGCACGTGGCTTTTATGGAGCTTTAGCTTGGCGCCTGCTCTCCTTCCCCGAGCTGGGGCGTTTTCCGCACCCCCCTTAGCCCCAGACAGCGCCCGAATGCAGTCGCCGTTGTCGTCGCCGCTGGCGCTGCAGTCGCAGTTTACAGTTACGGCGATAAGCTGCAAGTGCCAGGTACGGGCCGCCTAATAATCGCATTTTTATTTCATTTTTTGTATTACTTAGTTATCGTATTTGAACCCGTACCGTACCCATATGGCATATGCAAATGGAAAATAATACGCGGCGCTGCACTGATGCCATATGCATATGCATGTGCATAATATGCTCGCCTAATCGCATGCAAATGCGGGGCAGCTTTTCCAACCATAATGCACATCTGTAACGGTACACTGCGAAAGCTAGAATTTTACCTGTGTTTTTAGATTTAAGGAAATATTTAAAAATACATATATTTATTTAGTAGCTGATAAAATTGTGTTTATAAAGCTTTATTTATCTGTAAAAGGGTTCACTACTTATACCCTGATATTTTCCTGGTTTAACCCATTTTTAAAGGTCATTTTTAGTATATTTTTGCATATGTAATTTACTGTCTAAAGAATTACACAGAAAAATTAAAAATTAACCTAATTTAAACACACTTTCTGTTGAATATCACATTGACAAATTTTTAGATATATATTTGATTATATATTAGAATTTATTCTTATTATTATGAACTGGAAAAGTTGAAATCAAGAATTGAAGCCTTTATTTCTATATTTTGCATTTTAATTTGGTACACATATATTTTACACAAAGTTAGTTTTTAATGTAGAAATATAATCTAATTTAAAAATATATTTTAATATTATAATTGAGTTATCTGAACTTATATAAATATGGTTTCCTTTATTTTGAATTTGTATATACCCATAATACCATATTTAAGCATTATTTAAGTCAAATCAGTACTTAAAAATGAACGCATTAAAAAAAGATGATAGCATATAAACAATTTACTTATACATTAACGCCTTGATCGCTTCTTTGTATTCAACTTGAAATATATAAATTGATTAAGTGGAGGGTTAATGGGAAATGTCACTCAAATATTGTCCCTAGAGACCATATCCCCAGTGAATGCAAAGGAATTATGGTTTATTTCTGTAGAATATGTGTCATAAATCAACATATTGCTGAAAAAACAAAGAAAGCAGACATTTGTGATTCGAAATACTTCAAATGATTTATAATATCAGTTCTTTTCGATTTTAAATATGAGTAATTAAAGGACCTTTCAATATTGGCTTGTTAGCTGCTGGAAAATGGGAAAACCTTCACTGAAACCTCTCCACACACCTTGCAAATATATTTCCGTAATGTTGTGATTTTTCCAGATATTTTTAGTTGTTTTTTTTTGTTTTTTTGCCTTTAAGAAAACAATTTTGCAAACAGCATTTGACTGCTAATTGTTGATGCCTGTGTCGCTGTACTTGCTGCTGCTGTTTGCTGTAACTCTTTTATCTCTAGGCCAGCTACAACACAAACATTAGCATTAACAAAGTCAAGTTCATAATTTCAATTTTCAAGGTTTTTGGTAAACAAAACAAAGCGGCAGAAAACCATGTAAACATTGCCTAGAAAAATAGCGCAAAAAACTAAGAGTGTGCAAAAAGTAATGGGAAGTAAGAAAATGGGAAAAGTACTGGGGATCGAGAAAGGGTGAAGAGAAAGCGAGTTTGTGTTTTATTTTGACTTCTCTTCTTTATTTTTTGCTTTATTCCCTTTTTTCCTTTTTTTTCTGCCGGCTCACCATTCTCCACTCGTTTGTTTTGCTTTGGCCTTTTGTTTACGAGTGTTTTTTTATGGCGGCGGGGCAATTATTGGCCCTGCACCCCACAGTGACTACTCGATAACAGCGATCGATGGCTCTGTCGATAGATGCGGAGATTCCGATTAAAAACTAATTACAGAGTTGCCATTGATTAATTAGAGTTTGGAAATGGGTATATAACTTTAAAAAAGGTTTTAAAGAGTTTGCTTGAAGCTTATATTTACGAGATTGGAGAAATTGATCCTGCGGATATCAAGAACCTAGAAGGTAGTCCTATTCATATGTAAACTATTTTTACAATTTTTTTAAGGCCTTAAATAAAACTAAGGAATTGAAACCAGTTAATATGTATAAAACATTTTGATATTTAAACAATTTAAATACAAAAAAGAATAATTAAATAATAAATAAAGAAATAGTGGCATTTCTATGGTTCCAGAAATTATACTACTCACAGTTCAGCCCTTAAATCGCGCTTCTAGTAATTTATGTCCTATAGAATACCTGTTAAATGAGAAATTATAGTTTCAGGTATAGATATATTTAACAGAAAGTTAGTTTTTAATATAGAAATCTAATCTAATTTAAAAATATATTTTAATATTTTAATTGAGTTATCTGAACTTATATAAATATGAACTCACAGTACAGCCCTTAAATCGCGCTCCAAGTAATTTATGTCCTATATAATACCTGTTAAATGAGAAATTATAGTTTCAGTCACGTTATTAGCATTACTATATAGCAGGGCGTGATATTCCTATATTTATTTATACCCCTATCTCCGATGAGCGATCGCCGGCGTGTGATTTCCCCGCCGGAGAGTTTCGTGGAAGCCACTTTCCACCGATAGCCCTGGCGCCTGTCTTGCCTAGCTGTTTGCGATAATTCTCCCAGCGAGCCTCAGGTGTGAATAGGTAAATGGAGGGAGGGGGTAGGATCTTAGTTTACTCACTGCATTCCAGGAAAGAAAAAAAGTCACACACATAACTATAGAAAAGCTCTTTGAACTCTGAACGTGGAAGCGGCCGAGTGATATGCAAAAGTTCTATTTGATCGTGTCTAAAGATAGATATATCTATCTGTATATGTCCAAGGCGCCAGCTTAAAAATCAACGATTGTATTGAAATTCCCCGTAGAAACAGCTCAGTCATGGGATTGCATTGAATGAGTGGTGAGTGCACTGAATGAAATAAGGGGTAAATATTTACATTCAGGCGATGCCCTTTGGCGACGGACCTGAAAAATATTTGCACGTCTTTGGGAAACAGCAATTGCCACTGTTCTGTATTCCCCCGATTTTCTTCTTTATTTTTACTATTTTTTTAGCAGGGAGTGAAGAGTTATTTATTGCAAAATGGTCTAGGAAGTGACGTAAGACACGTGTCTGGACTTATCAATAAATTAACAGTGTACAACTTTGTGTGCTTTATCTAAGGGGCTTTCAGGGGAATTGAAAGTTCAGCTTAATCGTGGCTTCTATAACGATTTATTAATTATAATGTTTATGCAAGCAAATAATAATTAAAGCGGAATTGGCTAAAGTTTTTTTTTTTGTACATTTATTAATTCTATTCTATGATTAGAATTTTTGTAAAGAAATAATAGAGAAAATAATAATATACATATTAAGCCTACGACTTTACTTATTTTTAAATTTTGCCAGTAAAAATACGATTTGTTAACTATATTGTTTATGTAAGCAAATAATAATTAAAGCGGAACAGGCCTTAAGATTTTTTTGAACATTTATTAATTCTATTTTATGATTAGAATGTTTGTAAATAAATAATAGAGAAAATAATAATATACATATTAAGCCTAAGACTTTACTTATTTTTAAATTATGCCAGTACAAAAACGATTTATTAATTATATTGTATATTTAACAAACTATTAATTAAAGCGGAATAGGCTCAAGTTTTCTTTTTTTGTTCATTTATTAATTATATTCTATGATTAGAATTTTTGTAAGTAAATAATAGAGAAAATAATAATATACATATTAAGCCTACTACTTTACTTATTTTAAAATTATGCCAGTAAAAACTACTGAGATTTATTAGATTAATTAATCACAAAAATAGGCTAAGCTATTAAATTAAATATAAAAACAAAAAAATTATAAATGCTTCTACAATCTCTGATTGTAATCGCTCTCTATAAAGTCTCTATAAAGCCCTAATACACTCAACAAATTGTGTGGCATCTGAATCTGATCTTCTCTCTTTTTTCGTAATTTTTTACATTTCTAAACATATTTCTATGCATTTGCGGGTGTTTAGTGTCAGCCAGGGAGCTGGATTCTGTCTGTTATCGGCGGATGGGGTCTTGGATCAGTTCCCTGATATCGATCCCCAACGGAATCGACATATTTGGGACCCGTGGGCCAAGCATGCCGGGTCTTCACCTCGCACACGTTGCTGCAATTAATTTTAATTGTCATCGCTTCTTTTCCTTATTCTTCTTCATTTCTAATTCATTTCTTCGCTTAGCGTTTCTTCTTTTTTTTTTTGCAAAGTCTTCTCTTATCAAAATTAGGTCAAACTTGATGTAGGTACTTTTTGTTGATTAGTTACCGGTAGAAAAAACGAAGAAAAAAAGAAAAGGCGTCCACAATTTATGGCCAGCATTTGTTGCTGTTTCTGTTGCCGCCGACGCCTCTGACGCCTCTGACTTTGTTGCCATTGGCTGTGGGACGGGGTCTTCGGGGGCCAGCGGGGGAGCGTCGGATTCCGACGGTTGAGTGAGTGATAAGAGTTCTTATCAAAAAAACGCTACAACTACAACGACAACGACAACGACAAAAACGAAACAAATCAGTTCTCCTTGAGCGCTGCTCGTTGAGTGGTTGCCGTGTGCGCGGCAATCTCGTACTATTCTCACCTCTACACAGCAAGAAAAATTGTTTAATTAAATACATATATTATGAGCTTTTCTATGCTTTTCTAAATTAATTTTCAATTAATATGTATTTTTTCTTGCTATTGTAGCAGGAGAAAGTGTCTTAAATGTGAGATTAATTTCAATGAAGAAGATATAATATATTATTAGTACTTCTAGTTATTAATATGGCACTAATTTTAATATATGGGATATATTGTCCAAAATCAAGTCTTACTAATATTATATGAGTGAGAAAATCATATTGATTTTAAATATGAAAATTTAGAGAATAAATAAATACACTATCATTTCCATACCCTTTTTCCTCTTTAAGAACCAGGACTACTTTTAGATATATTAACTAAATAATATAAATATATTATTAATATATTATTAATATTATAATATATATTAAATATAAACATTAAAAAGTATAGATAACAATATGTAGTACTTAATTAAATATTCATATTCCTTAACTTCTCCAGAAAATATAATTTAAAGTTAACTTAGCCAAACTGGAGTACTTGCTCCTTTTTAAAACTAATATTTAAATGTTAATAAATAACTCAAAGGCATTCCCTGTAATCCTTTCTTTCCGTGCACACCCGCCTAGCATTTTTGTGAATTTTTCTTAGAAGTTGGCGAAAAAATATAAATAGAAAATAGAAGAACGGTTCCTTAACATTGAATTTGTGATAGTTTCTGTGTGCAGATAAAATATTTTTGCAATGCGCCTGCTAATTGAGATAAGGGGCCCCGGGCCCCGGTATTATTTATAGGCAATACCAGTCACATGCCCGGAATAATGAATCTTGATTGGTGATCATTTTCCGGGCCTATAAATCTCGTGCCGTGCCCGGGGGATTTCTGCCCGGAGTCCAGAGTTTAATGAGGTTTCCCTGGCTGCTGCTGCGTTCTAGTTACACCCACGATAACCCCAACGAAGGTCACCCCACGTAATGTCCATTAGAAAAACCTACAAAGGGTTCAGCCATTAATTAAATATTAAACAACACTTGAATCGATTTTTTGTGATTTCTAGAAAGAGTCAAGTAAAATAATTAACATGCGACCTGAACATGATTGATAGCTGAAAGTTATCTAGACTAGTTTCTGGTGAAATATTCAAAGAACTTTTGTTGGCATTTGGCTTAAAAGAGCCCATAAATCATAATTATAGTATGGAACTTGAGCTTTGTAAACCAAATCATGACTTAAAACGTGATCTTGACAGGGTTTTCGGAGGGATTAACAAAAATTATGGTAAAAAGGTAAAATAAATGTAGTTATTTAATGGCTTAACCTGCAACCTTAGGGATTATTAATAGTTGGAAAAATACATTGATTGTTTTATAGAAAGCATAATAACACATTGTTTCCTATAATAAAAATGAGCTATTAGTTGCAATTTAAAAATATACTTTAAGCTTGGAAAATATTTCATTTTATATATATTATATTTCTATAAGAAACTCATTGGGATTTAGGGGGAGGAATTTATTTCAAGGTAAGCATATTTTCTTGAGGAAAATATTAAACTTTGCTTCATATATGGGTAAATTCCCCCCAATTGCTATAAATTCGTATATAATCAGGATTCCCACGCACCAGTTATTATCGAGAGCCACACATATATCGTCTCATATCCGGCAGTCAGCTGGCAATCTGCAGAAAGTATACTATATTTACGGCGGGCCTGATGATATGGTTGCCAGGCCAACTATTCGTGTGAAGTTCGCTCTATACTATATATACATATATGTATATATTCGCAATACTGCGTACTGGCTACTAGTACCCCCTTCGAATAGTTCTTAACGGGTCTGAACGGTCTTATCTGGCCACACACGCTCCGCTCGAAAGTCTTGCGACTTTAAACCGTAGACCGTTGAATCATGGCTGGGAATAGTTGTGAAATTCCTGCCAGAAAGGGGTAATACACCTCCATATAGATATATACCTACAATACATCTTTATGGCGGCCCTGTTAATCGCGTGCCTGGAGTGCTTGGCTGCCTGTCAAATTATCAGCTGTTTCCCATTAATTACATGCGCCGTACTATCGAATACGAATTGAAATTTCCAAATATCTCGTTACTCATACGCCCCGTTGCCGTGCGAAAAAAATGTGAGGGAAGAGAGAACCTCAAAAAGGGCTGCTGATTAGGTTACGCACAAAATCTACGCAATTAGAATTTATAAGAACTTATCTCGAGTGTGCTAAGGGGATGCGATGTGGTGGCTTGCGTAAATATTTCAAGTGACTTAGACGGCTGATAAGCCAGACGGACGGACGGACTGCTGATTATAATATAATTATAATTCTGGTCTTGGCAACCGCACGCACAAGATGGGCAAACGTCACAGCCATCAGCCTTATCACTAAGGCTCGCCCTGTTGCTGTCGCCATCTCCGAGCCCATCTCCGCAGTCCCTGTCACTTCCACCACCCTTCCTCAGTACCCTTTTAGCCGCAGACGCCGCTGATAAGAGGGGGAAGTAAATCACTCTAACGATCTGGCGGCTGCTGGGTTTATACCTAAAAAAAAAGATAGTTAGAGGTACCTCCTAGAACCTGGTTCCTAGAAATCTTTTTATCACTCTTTGATTTAAAGGAACTTTTATTTTAATATTATTTAATTTATTATATTTTTTATATATATATTAATATATTTTTTTTGTATTTAAGAAGTACCCCCTAGAACCTGGTTCCTAAAAATCTTTTTATCTCTCTTTGATTTAAAGGAATATACATTTTAATATTATTTAATTTATTATATTTTATATATATATATATATATTATTAATTTATTATATAATATAATAATATAAATATAATATATAATATAATATAATTTAATTCATGTATTTTATATATATATATAATTATATTTTATTAGTATTTAAGAAGTACCTCCTAGAACCTGGTTCCTAGAAATCTTTTTATCTCTCTTTGATTTAAAGGAATATACATTTTCATTTGTTTATAATAATTATTGTACTATAGCTTCATTGTACATTTACCACATTTAATTTATAAATTATTTTATAAGGCAAAGTATATAGTATAAGTATAAGTTATAGCACCTTCCCTTCTAATCGAATAATATTTCAAGGCATTTCTTTTTTTGTTAACAAGATTCTAACTGGAATTTACTGGAAGCTATTCTTGAGATGTACAATGATTATAACTATCTTAGTCATTATATTTGGCTATCTCAACTCTGCTTATCGCAGCAACTGTAAACTAATTAATTAAGGAAATAAATGGCCTCCAGCTTGTCTTTATTCATTAAAGAATTTTAACGAGAAACAATTATCTATTCAGGCTATTTAATTTAGCAGATTGTTGTATCTCTAGGTTAATGAAAAATATACTTCTATTACTCATAAGACTTTTTGGAGACACCTGCCTAAGGTTGATAATTAAGACTAAAAATAACTTAAGGTATATACAAAATTTGTGGTTTAAATAAATTAATAGTAACTCAAGGAATTATTTATACATTAATTCTTAAAATAACCATAAGAATACTAAACTGATTTTAATTTTAATTTCCTAATAGATATATTTTCCCGCCAAGTAAGGATGAGTTTTAGAATCCCATTATACTGATGCATCATGCTTAATCTCAAAAATGGAATTTCCAAATTATTTGGGAGACTCATTGAGGTAAGAAGTGAATTTCCCAGCCCATGGTCAGTGAATAATTTTTGGCCAAGTGATAAGTGATAAGCCATTTGGCGCCGCTTTGAGTGGCCGTTTTCGAGATGGCCGATTACAAAACTCGAGGTTCCAGAATAAGCTTTTCGAAGGGCAATCCATTCGCAGTTATGGCTAATTGGCTTGCCAAAAAGCAACAAGTTCCCACTCCAGTTTCCACTCTGATTCCTATGCCGAATCCAAATCCGTTTCTGATTCTGAATCCGATTCCGATTCCGGTGGTAATGGGATCGTGACCTCCGGGCCCTCAGAGTGAACATGTGTTGCCGCGGTATCTGTCACTGGTCTAATGCATGGCGTAAATTCCATTTGGTTCCTAATTGAAATCATCATCGGTTTTCGAGACTGTGCTGGCCCTGTCCTAGGAGAGGGTATTGCAATTGATTTGGGGAGTTTGATAGGCTGGGAAATGATATACATTCCAGTCTAAGATTACCAGAAGAGTCAATCTACATCAAGTTTTCCAGAAATGTGAATTAAATTTTCACTTAAATACAAGCTCCAGACAAAGTATATTCCGTAAATTGTTTGTCATAAATAGTATTAATAAAACCTAAAGAGTATAAATATATTCAGCTTGCGGAAGTCAGCTTCCTTTGTGGCATTTTGCCTGGCAAAATTGAATTGCCGCAATCGAATGTCGAATGGATAGAAGCGAATCGAGTGGATCGTTATTCCATAATGCGATAATGGGCTCAGGCGAGTCACAAGTGCTATATGGATGCTTATGCCGATGAATCGCCGTCCGACGATAAGGGATTCCGTCTACTTGAGTTTATATATATATATTATATAAATATAAAGATCTGTTATAGCACCTCCCCATCTCCCAGTTGTCAAGGCCGTATTTTTCTATAGTCACCAACGGGGTGTATCAATGAATCCTTTCTACGAATCTATATTAATTATTATTATTCATTCATAATATAAATAAAAGTGGGATGTCAGCTCTCACTTAATGTTCACTTAATAATGCAAGCTTCTTAAGGTTCTCATTATAGATTTCTATTATTATTAATTCATTGATTAATATATTATTATATAGAACCTTCTAGAAACATTACTTATAATGAAAAGGAAAGCAACTTGGTTTATATTATGATAATATTTATGAAGTTCTTTAAGTATATTAAGCAACTTAGGAATTTTATTAACGCAGAGACAAATAATTTAGATATTTATTTGTTTTCTGTATTTAATTAATCACAGAAAGTGTTAGTTTTAATAACTATTTAAGTCAAGTTTAAAAGGTTTAGAATCATTATTTTATCATTAATTTAAGTTTCTTTATGCCCCATTTAAGCCCCTTTTACTAAGTTCATTTCAGACCATTTAAGCTGGATAAATTCATGAAATAATTCCGTAATAATAGATATTCACCTTCAGAGAGAAATAATTAAAATATTAATTTGTTTTCCTTATTTAATTATTCACAGAAGTGTTACTTTTAATAACTATTTAAATCAAATTTAAAAGGAATCATTATTTTATGCCCTATTTAAGTCCCTATTATTAAGTTAATTTCAGACCATTTAAGCTGGATAAATTAATGAAATAATTCCGTAATAATGGATATTCACCTTCTAGGGTATCACCCAGTCTTTGAGGGCATTATCTTCCGTGGAGGAACATCTGTTTCCCTCTCGATTCTCAACTCTCGTTTCGCAATCGGCGCCTGGGTCTTATCAGTGGCATTAAGAGTCATTTGAATACACTCATCGGTTGTTGCTAATGCCAAACTCCTTTGTGGATCGCTGTTGTTGAGCAAATTACAGCAAATTACTGTAGCTATTAGCGATTCGCGATTATGGCTGCTCAGCTGGCGACATTGCTCATACGCCCCATTTGCCGGCGAACACGATACCGATACGCACTTTTCGCACTTGCCGGATCGAATATATAGCGACGCTGTTGGAGTAACACCCACTCGGTCCGTCTGACACAGATTTCCGATTTTGTCACCTCTTCAACGGGATCAATTTCGAGCTGGCGATCTGACGCACAAGCGGAAAAATTGCGGGAAAACATCGAAAACTATATCCTAAACAAAAACTAAAAACAGCAACAAAAAAGTCGGGGAAAAGCCAAGAAAAGTAAAAGTCAAAGCGAAGGAGAAGGAGAAGGAGAACGCGTGTGACCCAGTTTAATTTCTATAATCGCCTAGCACATATACCATTCGTATATACACACTTATTTAGAGCCCATAAATAAGATTACTGATTACCGCCGGTCGCCAGAATAGTAAAAAGTAGAAAAAAAAGGAGGAATGAAAATAAAATAAATATGTTGCCGTCGGCCTATGAAACTTAATAGCTCTGTGTGTGTGCTACCTATGGCCCATATAGTGCCTAGTATCGCAGGTCTGGACCCCAGGAAAGATAAGTGCCGCCTTTTGGGGCATGGCCAGCGGTCTTAGGCCATTAAATTATGAAGAAGGAAAGCCAATAATTAATTAATAACATTAATCTAAGAAGAATGTTTACTCTAAATAGTATTTGTGTTAGTCTTCTACTACAAAATATAGGTTAAAAATTAGTGTTTAAATGAAGAACTAATGATAATAATAATATTAAAAATATAATAATAATAATATATAATATAATAATTACAATATATAGTATA